>CM067363.1:52292164-52409994 GCA_034401795.1 Chaetoderma sp. LZ-2023a | reverse complement strand
AGCTATGATAAATTCATTGCTCTGTCGGGTATTACATTTGAGTTATACATGCGGTATGTACAGCCTTGCTGATATGCACCAATATGTCATAATATCCTTAGACTCGCTGAAACTCTAAAATGATAGCAAATAATCATAATTCCTGAATACATTTCATCAATCAATTATATGACGTCATAATCAACTACATGACGTGTAGGCTGACGTCATAATCATTACGTCATGATTGACTTGATTTAGTGTATGGGTTGTATGGCTTTATCATTTAATAAACATTGTAAAATATTTTGAAACACCACCCAGTCAAATTATTTTCAAAATATTTAATAGCTTACCTGTATCGTTTTCTAGAAATTGATAGTCAGGGAGTTCAGGGATCGATTGATCCCATCAAGAGCGAGGTGTGAGTGGAGCTTAGCTAGAGATGGGCGGGGGCATAGCTATAACTGGTAAGGTCTATTCCTAACATAAAGTTGATTGTGAAGCTAAGCATACCAGTAACCACAGCAACCATGAAATAATCTCAACACACCAGTAACCACAGCAACCACGAAATAATCTCAAGTTCAAGACAAGCATACTGGTACAGCTAAAATGCTGAATATTTTAAAACTAATCTGATGGGAAGCTGTTGCTTACATAGGCAGCAACATATTTCAGTCAAATTATTTTCGAAATATACAAAAGAATAGTTATTATGTTGAAAATGTTTGCCGCTGTTTGATATTTCCGGTTGATACGGTTGCAAGTGTCTAAAACAAAAACATCTTTTAGCAACAGCATCCTGAATATAAACTTCCTTTCTGTCATTAGAACACTAAAGGTTCATCATCTGTAGGTCTATTTAGACACAATCTGTATCCGGTGATTATAATACTCGGCGACAATGACGTCACCATTTTGCATGATGGCCAGTCCCTCAGGCCCGTCAAACTGTCCATTATCAACACCATAACTGCCGAATGTAGAGATAAACCTACCATCAGCATCAAACACCTGAATACGTTGATTGTCAGCGGCACACACAATGACAAACCCATGTTCATCTATGCCTATACCTCGTGGACGCCTCATCCCACCATTAGCATCTCCATGTGTACCAAATGTAAATATAAAGTCACCTTCAGCAGTAAACACACTGACTCCGCTGTTACCATCCTCTGTCACGTACACGTGGCCAGTCGTCATAGCAACAGTTACATAAGCTGGATAGAACAATCCTCCTGGTGCGCTTCCTCGTCGGCCAAACTGGCGGATAAACTGACCAGTCCTCGTGAACATCTGTATTCTGTTATTGCCCGGGTCACAGATATACATGTTATCTGACATGTCTACAGCCACGCCCCATGGATACATAAACTGTCCTGTGTTTGATCCCTTTGTGCCGAATGTATAGTTAAACTGACCGTCTCTATCACACACCACAATACGATGATTCCTGTAGTCTGCTATGATGACGTGCTCGTGACTGTTAACAGCAAGTCCTTCAGGATGGTTAAACTGTCCATCACCCTGACCTTTTGTTCCGAATGTTTTGATGATCGTGCCGTCATCAGTGTAAATCTTCACGCGGTGATTCTCGGTGTCCGCGACATAGAATCTGCCACCAGCAGGAATGACAGCCACACCGCGAGGATGGCGAAACTGATTCACACCACTGCCCCACCCACCACCAGCTATAACCCGCGCGTGACTCAGCACTGCAAACACAATAAACATCTCATTAATGTTTCATCAATTCACGGATCTTATTCACACATAATTTCACGTCTCAGCTTATTTTCTAATCACGAGAACAACATCATGTTTATTATGCGCTTAGAGCATGCATGGAGTTCCACGTGATATAAATGTACTTCTATCTATCTATCTATCTATCTATTTATTTTATTTTATTTTTTTAATTTTAAGCACACCGTTTTAGCAGATTTACAGACATCTCGACATAAAATTCATTTAATAACATCAAGATTCTACATTCGCTTGAGAGATTGTTCAAGCAAACACACTGACAACAAACAGTGACAAATATCTCATAATACACAACTTATGATAATATATTGAAATCTATATTTACAAAATAGTTATTGTTTACATGTTATATTGTCAATATTATATTGTTTGTTGTATCAGACAAACCAAGTCCCGCGCAACAACTCGACTCAAACTTCCTCACAGAGAGCTTCGAGGACAATGTTTTTGCCGTACAAACACAGCTGTTATACAGAATTGACTACAAACGTCTTTCCATCTAGAGTAATAGATGCTTGGAACAATTTGTCAGAATCAGTGGTCACTTCACCCACCGTGGTCCCTGCTCCCACCGTGGTCACTACACCCACCGTGGGCCCTGCTCCCACCGTGGTCACTACACCCACCATGGTCCCTGCTCCCACCGTGGTCCCTGCTCCCACCGTGGTCACTACACCCACCGTGTTTAAAAACGCCGACCCAGGTATTTACATAGTTACCTATGCATACCTGCCAGTCTGCAAACTTCCGTCAAACCTCCTATGTGTGAGTGAGTGAGTGAGTGAGTGAGTGAGTGAGTGAGTGGGTGGGTGGGTGGGTGGGTGGATGGGTGGGTGGGTGGGTGGGGGAGGGAGGGAGGGAGGGAGGGAGTGAGTGAGTGAGTGAGTGAGTGAGTGAGTGAGTGAGTGAGTGAGTGAGCGAGCGAGCGAGCGGGCGGGCGGGCGGGCGGGCGGGCGGGCGGGCGGGCGGGCGGGCGGGCGGGCGGGTGGGTGGGTGAGTGAGTGGGTGAGTGTGTTATGCTTTTTTGTTTATTCCGAACGGGTGAATCGTTTTGAGTTCTTTGATCCAGTAGTGTTCTCTGTTTAATCTTAGTTTTTTGTTATCTGTAAAAAAAATTTCAATTGGTCTTATCGTGATGTCTTTCATGGAATGTCTTGGATGGTTGAAATGCCATGAGATTCTCGTGTCTGTTTGGTGTCGGATTGCATGGATATGTTGTGTGAGTAGTTTTCTGAGTGTTTGAATTGTTTCTCCTATGTATTAAGAGCTGCATTGTTTGCATTCTATGAGGTAAATAATGTTGGTGGTATTGCAGATCATTTGTGTGTTGATTTTGTAGTCTTTACCAGTGACGAAACTAGTGAATTTGTCAGCAGTGTTCATGTATTGTTTGCATGTGATGCAATTGCTGTTGTTGCATTGTTGGAGTGTCCCTACTATGTCGTGAGTGTCATTTGGTGTCGGTACGATGTTATTGTTAGCAGCTAGATTTTTTATTTTAATTAGGCTAGAGTGGACTAGGTGGTCCCTAATGCTTTTATTTTTCTTGAATGCTACTACTGGGTAGTTGGGAAAAATTGGTGCTAAGATTGGTGAAGACAAGATGTACTTTTCCCAGTAGGTTCGAATGGATTTGCCTATGTGTTCTAATGATGGGTGGTATTGTAGTATGCAAGCTGGCCTAGGCTGTTTTTGTGTGGGTTGTTTGTAAAGAATGTCTTCTCTCTGTGTGTTCTCGGTTTTTTCTATGATGGCTTTAATTTCTGTCTCTTTGTATCCCCGGTGGATGAATGCATCTGTGAGTTCCTGTGTGCGTTGTTTTAATCTAGTGGGATCTGTGATGATGCGTTTGTATCTTAATGCTTGGCTGTAGATTATGGAATGTTTTGTGTTTTTAGGGTGGCTTGATTGTTTGTGAAGATACGGTTGTTTGTCTGTAGGTTTTCTGTATAGGTCCAATTTAAGCTTGTTATCTTCTTTGTAAACCATTGTGTCCAAAAATGGGATTTTTTCCGTTGAATATTCCAAGTCAAATTTTATTGTGGGATGCTCTTTATTCATGTGTGCGTGAAATTCAAGTAGTTCGTTCTCACTGGTGTTCCAAATGAAAAATATGTCATCTATGTATCTAACTAAGTGAGATGGAGTGCTGCCCATCCATGTTGATAACCATAGCTTACTATGGTGTACACGTAAATGTTAGCATATTTGACAGCAAACTTGGCTCCCATGGCTGTTCCATGTGTTTGTATGTAGTAGTCTTCATTGAATTGGAAGCTGTTTTTTGTAAGAATGTATCTCATTATTTGGGCCAATTCGTCTGGGTAGATGTGTGCAGGTGTGTGGTTATTGTTGTTTGTGTTTGTTTTTTTCAAGTGTATGCCTGTAATGTTCTGTGACAATCTGTATGCCTTCTTCGTGTGGGATGTTTGTGTATAGTGATCTGACATCCATTGTGCATAGGATTGAGCCAGCATCCACTGTAGTGTTTTCTATATGTTGGTTGAATGCAGTGGTGTCTCGTAGTAGATTTGGGATATCATTTTCCGTGTCTTTTAGTAGGTGGTCTGTGAATTCATTAATGCGTGACGTGGGGACATCGCAGTTGGATACAATCGGCCGTCCCTGCTCCCACCGTGGTCCCTGCTCCCACCGTGGTCCATGCTCCCACCGTGGTCCATGCTCCCACCGTGGTCCCTGCTCCCACCGTGGTCCCTGCTCCCACCGTGGTCCCTGCTCCCACCGTGGTCCCTGCTCCCACCGTGGTCACTACACCCACCATGGTCCCTGCACCCACCATGGTCCCTGCTCCAACCGTGGTCACTACGCCCACCATTCTCCCTGCTCCCACCATGGTCACTACACCCACCATGGTCCCTGCTCCCACCATGGTCACTTGACCCACCATGGTCACTACACCCACCATGCTCCCTGCTCCCACCGTGGTCCCTGCACACACCGTGGTCCCTGCTCCCACCGTGGTCACTACACCCACCGTGGTCCCTGCTCCACCGTTGTCACTGCCCCTACCATGGTCCCTGCACCCACCGTGGTACCTGCACCCACTGTTGTACCTGCACCCACCACGGTCCCTTGACCCACCATGGTCCCTGCTCCCACCATGGTCACTACACCCACCATGGTCACTTCACCCACCCTGGTCCCTGCACCCACCGTGGTCCCTGCTCCCACCGTGGTCACTACACCCACCGTGGTCCCTGCTCCAACCTTGGTCCCTGCTCCCACCACAGTCCCTGCTCCCACCACGGTCCCTGCTCCCACCACGGTCCCTGCTTCCACCACGGTCCCTGCTCCCACCACGGTCCCTGCTCCCACCACGGTCACTTCACCCACCACGGTCACTTCACCCACCACGGTCCCTGCACCCAGCACGGTCCCTGCACCCAGCACGGTGCCTGCACCCAGCGTGGTCCCTGCTCCCACCGTGGTCACTGCTCCCACCGTGGTCCCTACACCCACCGTGGTCCCTGCTCCCACCGTGGTCACTACACCCACCCTGGTCACTACACCCACCATGGTCACTACACCCGCCATGGTCACTACACCCACCATGGCCCCTGCACCGACCATGGTCACTGCACCCACCAATGGGGGTCTGCACCCACGGTGGTCCCTGCACCCACGGTGGTCCCTGCACCCACGGTGGTACCTGCACCCACGGTGGTCCCTGCTCCCACCGTGGTCCCTGCTCCCACCGTGGTCCCTGCTCCCACCGTGGTCCCTGCTCCCACCGTGGTCACTACACCCACCGTGGTCCCTGCTCCACCGTTGTCACTGCTCCTACCATGGTCCCTGCACCCACCGTGGTACCTGCACCCACTGTTGTACCTGCACCCACCACGGTCACTTGACCCACCATGGTCCCTGCTCCCACCATGGTCACTACACCCACCATGGTCACTTCACCCACCATGGTCCCTGCTCCAACCGTGGTCACTACGCCCACCATTCTCCCTGCTCCCACCATGGTCACTACACCCACCATGGTCCCTGCTCCCACCATGGTCACTTGACCCACCATGGTCACTACACCCACCATGCTCCCTGCTCCCACCGTGGTCCCTGCACACACCGTGGTCCCTGCTCCCACCGTGGTCACTACACCCACCGTGGTCCCTGCTCCACCGTTGTCACTGCTCCTACCATGGTCCCTGCACCCACCGTGGTACCTGCACCCACTGTTGTACCTGCACCCACCACGGTCACTTGACCCACCATGGTCCCTGCTCCCACCATGGTCACTACACCCACCATGGTCACTTCACCCACACTGGTCCCTGCACCCACCGTGGTCCCTGCTCCCACCGTGGTCACTACACCCACCGTGGTCCCTGCTCCAACCTTGGTCCCTGCTCCCACCACAGTCCCTGCTCCCACCACGGTCCCTGCTCCCACCACGGTCCCTGCTTCCACCACGGTCCCTGCTCCCACCACGGTCCCTGCTCCCACCACGGTCACTTCACCCACCACGGTCACTTCACCCACCACGGTCCCTGCACCCAGCACGGTCCCTGCACCCAGCACGGTGCCTGCACCCAGCGTGGTCCCCGCTCCCACCGTGGTCACTGCTCCCACCGTGGTCCCTACACCCACCGTGGTCCCTGCTCCCACCGTGGTCACTACACCCACCCTGGTCACTACACCCACCATGGTCACTACACCCACCATGGTCACTACACCCACCATGGTCACTTCACTAACCGTGGTCCCTGCTCCCACCGTGGTCCCTGCTCCCACCGTGGTCCCTGCTCCCACCGTGGTCCCTGCTCCCATCGTGGTCCCTGCTCTCACCGTGGTCCCTGCTCCCACCGTGGTCCCTGCTCCCACCGTGGTCACTACACCCACCATGGTCCCTGCTCGCACCATGGCCACTACACCCACCATGGTCACTACACCCACCATGGCCCCTGCACCGACCATGGTCACTGCACCCACCAATGGGGGTCTGCACCCACGGTGGTCCCTGCACCCACGGTGGTCCCTGCACCCACGGTGGTACCTGCACCCACGGTGGTCCCTGCACCCACCGTGGTCCCTGCACCCACCGTGGTCCCTCCACCCACCGTGGTCCCTGCACCCACCGTGGCCCCTGCACCCACCATGGCCCCTGCACCCACCGTGGCCCCTGCACCCACCGTGGCCCCTGCACCCACCGTGGCCCCTGCACCCACCGTGGTCCCTGCTCCCACAGTGGTCCTTGCTCCCACCGTGGTCCCTGCTCCCACCGTGGTCACTGCTCCCACCGTGGTCACTGCTCCCACCGTGGTCACTGCTCCCACCGTGGTCACTGCTCCCACCGTGGTCACTGCTCCCACCGTGGTCACTGCACCCACCGTGGTCACTGCTCCCAGCGCGGTCCCTGCACCCACCATGACCCCACCACGGTCCTGCATCTACCATGACCCCACCACGGTCCTGCATCTACCATGGTCCCTGACCCCGCCGTGGTCCCTGACCCCGCCGTGGTCCCTGACCCCGCCCGCCGTGGTCCCTGCTCACACCGTTGAAGTCGGCAAATGAAAACTGAGAGCTGTGCCCATTGGCATATGCAGCTAGGCCATCAAATATCCCAGTACATCTTAAATATATGTATGTTGTCTTGCCAATATTGTAATAAATTATATTATTTGTTGTTGGCACCACCTATATGTATCAGACATGCCAAGTCTCATGCATTGTGCGTGAGTCACGTGTAATGAACCCTCCTCTCCCGCTCAACCCGGATGTCCGAAATTACGCCACAATTATTCATGCTGCTAGACGTATGAAAATGTATGTTAAAATGCAGTAATCCGGCCCTTAGATTCAAAAATATTTTCGGAAAATATGGAAATTTGGAACTAAAAAAAATTACAATTTTTAATTTGACAAATAAGGTCCTGATTGCCCCAAAATTAGACAAGCCAGATGACGTCTAGATTTCGCAAATTTCTTGGGGGTAGAACTAAGATTCAAATGTTATCATCTTATTGAAAGGAAATTATTATTAAGCTAGCGAGATCGAATCTCTCAGGAAAACTACAGTGATTGTTCCATTTAATATTACTCACGTCCCATAGGGCGGAGAGGGTATTGCGAGACTCTCTGACTGTCTGTCTATCCATCCATCCATCCGTCCGCCCACCCATCCATCTCTCTGTCTTGATGTCTGTCTGTCTATCTTGTTATCTGTGTGTTAATCTTGCTGTCTGTCTGTCTGTTTGTCTTGCTTTCTGTCTGTCTGTGTGTGCATCCTTGCGTGCATGCATGCCTGTGTGTGTGTGTGTGTGTGTGTGTGTGTGTGTGTGTGTGTGTGTGTGTGTGCCAGCCTGGCCACCCTCCTGTCTGCCTGCTTGCCTGTGCCTGGCCACCCGCCCATTCCATGTCTGTCTGTCTGTCTGTCTGTCTGTCTGTCTGCCTTCCTGTCTGTCTGTGTCTTGCTGCTCTGACTGTCTGTCTGTCTGTCTGTCTGTCTGTCTGTCTGCCAGCCTGCCTGCCTACAAAATCAAACACCATATCATAAAGAACCGCTTAGTAAAAGTTGGTTTATGTATCGCTTATGATTTCTCTTCATAGTCTAATGTTTATTTTTTATACATCTATCTACTATAAGTTAGACATATGGGATGTTCCATGTACGAGGGTTCAGTATATGTTTCCATGCTATGTATTACCTGGTGGTGGGCATGCTGTATTGTTGCAATGATCAATGTCCTGACTGTCACCAACACATTCTCGACCACCATTAGACGGAATTGGGTTGGTACATGTTCTGAGCCGCTTTCTTTGTCCCCCTCCACACGGCCTTGTACAATCACCCCAGGAGCCCCATGTCGACCAGTCACCATCCACTGAATCAACAAAAGACGTTTCTACCTAGATGACTTTGACAAGACCATGGCCGGAGCAACCTCTAAGTGAACTAGGCGGTCACCTAGTGCGGATGGGATATGGGTGAGGTGGGGGGTGGATGGAGGGGGGATGGTGCGGCGTGGGGGGGGGGCAAGAGTTGTGTAGGAGTTCAGCAAATGATAATGTCTATGCAGTAATAATCTAGTATATGGTTATTAATAGCAGTGTCTTGGCAGACACGTGTAATGCAGTATCGGAAATTTATTTATAGATGATAACTTTGTTTATCATATAAACACGGCTTTCAGAATGTTTAATTTTTTTCGATATGACCGCGTGTAATATTCAACGGCAATTGACTGTGTGGACCTGCTTAAATCGACCAATTAAAACAATGACTGATGGCTCCGGCAAAAGATGCGTCACAAATAGGATATGAAACTTGGTTTCAATTAATGTCCCAACAGAATGGTAAAGATCTGGAAGTCACCTCTACATAGCAAATTGAAGATTCGATTCTTTGAAGCAACTGTCGAGTCAGTACCAGAATTTTAGAATTATAGTTTTCTGTTGTTCTGCAAATCGCCATTCCTCAAGATGAGCACTCGATTGTTAATGGATCAATGGTCAAGAAACTTAAGTTTTCGTTTAGTCAGAGGTCATTTGCAGGCCAAGACAGGATTACATTTGAAATTTACAACTGGAATGACAGGCTCTGTTACCGAGCCAGTCATTCAAGTGGTAAATTTTCCAAAATAGCCTGCTCTTAGCCTGCAAATTGACATTCATCAAGTCCACTGCACCCTCCTTTGGTCACTGCACCCACCATGGTCCCTGCACCCACCATAGTCACTGCACCCACCATGGTCACTTCACCCAGTGTGGTCACTACACCCACTAAGGTCCCTGCACACACCGTGGTCCGTGCACCCACAGTGGTCACTACACCCACCATGGTCCATGCACCCACCGTGGTCACTGCACCCACCGTGGTCCCTGCACACACCGTGGTCCCTGCACCAACCATGGTCACTGCACCCACTGTGGTCCCTGCACCCACTGTGGTCACTTCACCCACCATGGTCACTGCACCCACCATGGTCCCTGCACCCACCATGGTCGTTGCTCCCACCATGGTCACTTCACCAACCATGCTCCCTGCTCCCACCATGGTCACTACACCCACCATGGTCCCTGTACTCAACATGGCCCCTTCACCCACCATGACCCCTTCACCCACCATGGTCCCTGCTCCCACCATGGTCACTACACCCACCATGGTCCCTGCACCCACCGTGGTCCCTGCACCCACTGTGGTCCCTGCACCCACCGTGGTCACTGCACCCACCGTGGTCCCTGCTCCCACCTTGGTCACTACACCCACCATGTTCCCTGCTCCCACCATGGTCACTGCACCCACTGTGGTCCCTGCACCAACCATGGTCACTGCACCCACTGTGGTCCCTGCACCCACCGTGGTCACTACACCCACCGTGGTCACTGCACCCACCATGGTCGCTGCTCCCACCATGGTCACTTCACCAACCATGCTCCCTGCTCCCACCATGGTCCCTGTCTCCACCATGGCCCCTTCACCCACCATGACCCCTTCACCCACCATGGTCCCTGCTCCCACCATGGTCACTACACCCACCGTGGTCCCTGCGCCCACCGTGGTCCGTGCACCCACCGTGGTCCCTGCTCCCACCATGGTCCCTGCACCCACCATGGTCCCTGCACCCACCATGGTCCCTGCACCCACCATGGTCCCTGCACCCACCATGGTCACTACACCCACCATGGTCACTTCACCCGTCATGGTCACTTCACCCATCATGGTCACTACACCCACCATGGTCACTTCACCCACCCTGGTCCCTGCTCCCACCACGGTCCCTGCTCACACCACGGTCCCTGCTCCCACCACGGTTCCTGCTCCCACCACGGTCACTACACCCACCACGGTCACTACACCCACCGTGGTCACTACACCCATCATGGTCCTGCTCACACCGTGGTCCCTGCAGCCACCGTGGTCCCTGCTCCCGCCGTAGTCCTTGCACCCGCCGTGGTCCTTGCAGCCGCCGTGGTCCCTGCACCCGCTGTGGTCACTGCACCCGCTGTGGTCCCTGCACCCGCCGTGGTCACTGCCCCCACCATGGTCCCTGCACCCACCATGGTCCCTGCACCCACCACTGTCACTACACCCACCATGGTCACTTCACCCACCATGGTCACTTCACCCACCATGGTCACTTGACCCAGCATGGTCCCTGCTCCCACCATGGTCACTACACCCACCATGGTCACTTCACCCACCCTGGTCCCTGCACCCACCGTGGTCCCTGCTCCCACCTTGGTCACTACACCCACCGTGGTCCCTGCTCCAACCTTGGTCCCTGCTCCCACCACGGTCCCTGCTCCCACTACGGTCCCTGCTCCCACCACGGTCACTTCACCCACCAAGGTCACTTCAACCACCACGGTCACTACACCCACCACGGTCCCTGCTCCCACCCTGGTCCCTGCACCCACCATGGTCCCTGCTCCCACCGTGGTCACTACACCCACCGTGGTCACTACACCCACCGTGGTCACTCCTCACACCGTGGTCCCTGCAGCCACCGTGGTCCCTGCTCTCACCATGGTCCTTGCACCCGCCATGGTCCCTGCACCCGCCGTGGTCACTGCACCCAATGTGGTCCCTGCACCCACAGCGGTCCCTGCTCCAACCGTGGTCCCTGCACCGACTATGGTCACTGCATCCACTGTGGTAACCACTGATAAATTATAGTATTTGTTGTTGGTACCACCTATATGTATCAGACTTGCCAAGTCTCATGCATTGTGCGTGAGTCACGTGCAATGAACCCTCCTCTCCCACTCAACCTGGATGTCCCAAATCACGCCACAATTATTCATGCTGCTAGACGTATGACAATGTATGTCAAAATGTACTAATCCGGCCCTTATATTCAAAGATATTTTCAGAAAATATGGAAATTTGGAACTGAAAAATAAATTACAATTTTTTATTTGTCAAATAAGGTCCTGATTGCCCCAAAATTAGACAAGCCAGATGACGTTTAGATTTCGCAAATTTCTTGGGGGTAGAACTGAGATTCTGATGTTATCACCTTATTGAAAGGAAACAATTACTAGGCTAGCGAGATCGAATCTCTCTGGAAAACTAGTGATTCTTCCATTTATTATTAGTCACGTCCCATACACACACAGACACACACACACACTCCCACTGCCCGCCCTCCCGCCAATCTGTCCTTCCGTCCATCCATCCATCCATCTGTCTTGATGTCTGTCTGTCTATCTTGCTGTCTGTCTGTCTACTTGCTGTCTGTCTGTTTGTGTGTGTGTGTGCATGCGTGCGTGCGTATGGGCCTGCCTGCCTGCCTGGCCACCCGCCTGCCCACCTGTATGTCTATCTGCCTGTTTGCCTGCCTGTGCCTGGTTGCCTGCCCACCCGCATGTCTGTCTGTCTGTGCCTGCCTGCCTGTCTGTCATGATGTATGTCTGGCCTCCAGCCCGCATGTCTGTGTATGTCTTGCTGCTTTGTCTGTCTCTGTCTGTCTGTCTGTCTGTCTGCCAGCCTGCCTGCCTACAAAATCAAACAACATATCATAAACAACTGCTTAGAGAAAGTTGGTTTATGTATCATTTATGATTTTTGTCCATCGGCTAATGTTTATTTTTTTATACATCTATCTACTATAAGTGAGACATATGGGATGTTCCATGTACGAGGGTTCAGTATATGTTTCCATGCTATGTATTACCTGGTGGGCATGCTGTATTGTTGCAATGATCAATGTCCTCACTCTCGCCCACACATTCTCGACCACCATTAGTCGGAGTTGGGTTGGTACATGTTCTGAGCCGCTTTCTTTGTCCCACTCCACACGTCCTTGTACAATCACCCCAGGAGCCCCATGTCGACCAGTTACCATGCACTGAATCAAGAAAAGACGTTTCTACCTAGATGACTTTGTAAAGACCATGGCTGGAGCAACCTCTAAGTGAACTAGGCGGTCACCTAGTGCAGAAGGGATATGGGTGAGGTGGGGGTGGATGGAGGGGGGGATGGTGCGGGGTGGGGGGGGGCAAGATTTGTGTAGGAGTTCAGCAAATGATAATGTCTATGCAGTAATTATCTAGTATATGGTTATTAATAGCAGTGTCTTGGCAGACACGTGTAATGCAGTATCGGAAATTTATTTATAGATGATAACTTTATAGATGATGACGCAAGCGATGCGTCACAAATAGGATATGAAACTTGGTTTCAATTAATGTCCCAACAGAATGGTAAAGATCTGGAAGTCACCTCTACATAGCAAATTGAAGATTCGATTCTTTGAAGCAACTGTCGAGTCAGTACCAGAATTTTAGAATTATAGTTTTCTGTTGTTCTGCAAATGGCCATTCCTCAAGATGAGCACTCGATTGTTAATGGATCAATGGTCAAGAAACTTAAGTTTTCGTTTAGTCAGAGGTCATTTGCAGGCCAAGACAAGATTACATTTGAAATTTACAACTGGAATGACAGGCTCTGTTACAGAGCCAGTAATTCAAGTGGTAAATTTTCAAAAATAGTCTGCTCTTAGCCTGCAAATCGACATTCATGAAGTCCACTGCAGCCACCCTTGGTTACTGCACCCACCATGGTCCCTGCACCCACCATAGTCACTGCACCCACCATGGTCACTTCACCCTGTGTGGTCACTACACCTACTGTGGTCCCTGCACACACCGTGGTCCGTGCACCCACCATGGTCACTACACCCACCATGGTCCATGCACCCACCGTGGTCACTGCACCCACCGTGGTCCCTGCACACACCGTGGTCCCTGCACCCACCATGGTCACTGCTCCTGCCATGGTCCCTGCACCCACCATGGTCACTACACCCACCATGATCCCTGCACCCACCATGGTCCCTGCTCCCACCATGGTCCCTGCTCCCACCATGGTCCCTGCACCCACCATGCTCCCTGCTCCCACCATGGTCACTTCACCCACCATGGTCCCTGTACCCACCATGGTCCCTGCTCCCACCATGGTCACGACACCCACTTCCCCTGCCAAAAAACGGGGGAGCACCACACATACAGAACAAACCACATTCACCACAAACCACCTTAGTCACTACACCCACCATAGTCACTGCACCCACCATGGTCACTTCACCCAGTGTGGTCACTACACCCACTGTGGTCCCTGCACACACCGTGGTCTGTGCACCCACCGTGGTCACTACAACCACCATGGTCCATGCACCCACCGTGGGCACTGCACCCACTGTGGTCCCTGCACACACCGTGGTCCCCGCACCCACCATGGTCACTACACCCACTGTGATCCCTGCACCCACTGTGGTCACTTCACCCACCGTGGTCACTGCACCCACTGTGGTCCCTGCACCCACCGTGGTCACTACACCCACCGTGGTCACTGCACCCACCATGGTCGCTGCTCCCACCATGGTCACTTCACCAACCATGCTCCCTGCTCCCACCATGGTCACTACACCCACCATGGTCCCTGTCTCCACCATGGCCCCTTCACCCACCATGACCCCTTCACCCACCATGGTCCCTGCTCCCACCATGGTCACTACACCCACCGTGGTCCCTGCGCCCACCGTGGTCCCTGCACCCACCATGGTCCCTGCGCCCACCGTGGTCCCTGCACCCACCGTGGTCACTACACCCACGTGGTCCTTGCTCCCACATTGGTCACTACACCCACCATGTTCCCTGCTCCCACCATGGTCACTACACCCACCATGGTCCCTGCACCCGCCGTGGTCCCTGCACCCACCGTGGTCCCTGCTCCCACCATGGTCCCTGCTCCCACCATGGTCCCTGCACCCACCATGGTCACTTCGCACACCGTGGTCACTACACCCACCATGGTTCCTGCTCCCACCATGGTCATTGCTGCACCCACCACAGTCCCTGCTCCCACCATGGTCCCTGCTCCCACCGTGGTCCCTGCTCCCACCGTGGTCCCTGCCCCCACCGTGGTCCCTGCTCCCACCGTGGTCCCTGCTCCCACCGTGGTCCCTGCTACCACCGTGGTCCCTGCTCACACCGTGGTCACTGCACCCACAATGGTCCCTATACCCGCCATTGTCCCTGCTCCCACCATGGTCCCTGCACCCATCATGGTCCCTGCACCCACCATGGTCCCTGCACCCACCATGGTCCCTGCACCCACCATGGTCCCTGCTCCCACCACGGTTCCTGCTCCCACCACGGTCACTACACCCACCACGGTCACTACACCCACCGTGGTCACTACACCCATCATGGTCCTTCTCACACCGTGGTCCCTGCAGCCACCGTGGTCCCTGCTCCCGCCGTGGTCCTTGCACCCGCTGTGGTCCTTGCACCCGCCGTGGTCCCTGCACCCGCTGTGGTCACTGCACCCGCTGTGGTCCCTGCACCCGCCGTGGTCACTGCCCCCACCATGGTCCCTGCACCCACCATGGTCCCTGCACCCACCATGGTCGCTGCACCCACCATGGTCCCTGCCCCCACCATGGTCCCTGCACCCACCATGGTCCCTGCCCCCACCATGGTCCCTGCACCAACCATGGTCCCTGCACCCACCATGGTCACTACACCCACCATGGTCACTTCACCCACCATGGTCACTTCACCCACCATGGTCACTTGAGCCAGCATGGTCCCTGCTCCCACCATGGTCACTACACCCACCGTGGTCCCTGCTCCAACCTTGGTCCCTGCTCCCACCACGGTCCCTGCTCCCACCACGGTCCCTGCTCCCACCACGGTCACTACACCCACCAAGGTCACTTCACCCACCATGGTCACTTCACCCACCATGGTCACTTCACCCACCATGGTCACTTGACCCAGCATGGTCCCTGCTCCCACCATGGTCACTACACCCACCATGGTCACTTCACCCACCCTGGTCCCTGCACCCACCGTGGTCCCTGCTCCCACCTTGGTCACTATACCCACCGTGGTCCCTGCTCCAACCTTGGTCCCTGCTCCCACCACGGTCCCTGCTCCCACCGCGGTCCCTGCTCCCACCACGGTCACTTCACCCACCAAGGTCACTTCACCCACCACGGTCACTACACCCACCACGGTCCCTGCTCCCACCCTGGTCCCTGCACCCACCATGGTCTCTGCTCCCACCGTGGTCACTACACCCACCGTGGTCACTGCTCACACCGTGGTCCCTGCAGCCACCGTGGTCCCTGCTCCCACCATGGTCCTTGCACCCGCCGTGGTCCCTGCACCCGCCGTGGTCACTGCACCCAATGTGGTCCCTGCACCCACAGCGGTCCCTGCTCCAACCGTGGTCCCTGCACCCACTATGGTCACTGCATCCACTGTGGTAACCACTGATAAATTATATTATTTGTTGTTGGTACCACCTATATGTATCAGACTTGCCAAGTCTCATGCATTGTGCGTGAGTCACGTGCAATGAACCCTCCTCTCCCACTCAACCTGGATGTCCCAAATCACGCCACAATTATTCATGCTGCTAGACGTATGACAATGTATGTCAAAATGCACTAATCCGGCCCTTATATTCAAAGATATTTTCAGAAAATATGGAAATTTGGAACTGAAAAAAAAATTACAATTTTTTATTTGTCAAATAAGGTCCTGATTGCCCCAAAATTAGACAAGCCAGATGACGTTTAGATTTCGCAAATTTCTTGGGGGTAGAACTGAGATTCTGATGTTATCACCTTATTGAAAGGAAACTATTACTAGGCTAGCGAGATCGAATCTCTCTGGAAAACTACAGTGATTCTTCCATTTATTATTAGTCACGTCCCATACACACACAGACACACACACACACTCCCACTGCCCGCCCTCCCGCCAATCTGTCCTTCCGTCCATCCATCCATCCATCTGTCTTGATGTCTGTCTGTCTATCTTGCTGTCTGTCTGTCTACTTGCTGTCTGTCTGTTTGTGTGTGTGTGTGCATGCGTGCGTGCGTATGGGCCTGCCTGCCTGCCTGGCCACCCGCCTGCCCACCTGTATGTCTATCTGCCTGTTTGCCTGCCTGTGCCTGGTTGCCTGCCCACCCGCATGTCTGTCTGTCTGTGCCTGCCTGCCTGTCTGTCATGATGTATGTCTGGCCTCCAGCCCGCATGTCTATGTATGTCTTGCTGCTTTGTCTGTCTCTGTCTGTCTGTCTGTCTGTCTGTCTGCCAGCCTGCCTGCCTACAAAATCAAACAACATATCATAAAGAACTGCTTAGAGAAAGTTGGTTTATGTATCATTTATGATTTTTGTCCATCGGCTAATGTTTATTTTTTTATACATCTATCTACTATAAGTGAGACATATGGGATGTTCCATGTACGAGGGTTCAGTATATGTTTCCATGCTATGTATTACCTGGTGGGCATGCTGTATTGTTGCAATGATCAATGTCCTCACTCTCGCCCACACATTCTCGACCACCATTAGTCGGAGTTGGATTGGTACATGTTCTGAGCCGCTTTCTTTGTCCCACTCCACACGTCCTTGTACAATCACCCCAGGAGCCCCATGTCGACCAGTTACCATGCACTGAATCAAGAAAAGACGTTTCTACCTAGATGACTTTGTAAAGACCATGGCTGGAGCAACCTCTAAGTGAACTAGGCGGTCACCTAGTGCAGAAGGGATATGGGTGAGGTGGGGGTGGATGGAGGGGGGATGGTACGGGGTGGGGGGGGGGCAAGATTTGTGTAGGAGTTCAGCAAATGATAATGTCTATGCAGTAATTATCTAGTATATGGTTATTAATAGCAGTGTCTTGGCAGACACGTGTAATGCAGTATCGGAAATTTATTTATAGATGATAACTTTATAGATGATGACGCAAGCGATGCGTCACAAATAGGATATGAAACTTGGTTTCAATTAATGTCCCAACAGAATGGTAAAGATCTGGAAGTCACCTCTACATAGCAAATTGAAGATTCGATTCTTTGAAGCAACTGTCGAGTCAGTACCAGAATTTTAGAATTATAGTTTTCTGTTGTTCTGCAAATGGCCATTCCTCAAGATGAGCACTCGATTGTTAATGGATCAATGGTCAAGAAACTTAAGTTTTCGTTTAGTCAGAGGTCATTTGCAGGCCAAGACAAGATTACATTTGAAATTTACAACTGGAATGACAGGCTCTGTTACAGAGCCAGTCATTCAAGTGGTAAATTTTCAAAAATAGTCTGCTCTTAGCCTGCAAATCGACATTCATGAAGTCCACTGCAGCCACCCTTGGTTACTGCACCCACCATGGTCCCTGCACCCACCATAGTCACTGCACCCACCATGGTCACTTCACCCTGTGTGGTCACTACACCTACTGTGGTCCCTGCACACACCGTGGTCCGTGCACCCACCATGGTCACTACACCCACCATGGTCCATGCACCCACCGTGGTCACTGCACCCACCGTGGTCCCTGCACACACCGTGGTCCCTGCACCCACCATGGTCACTGCTCCTGCCATGGTCCCTGCACCCACCATGGTCACTACACCCACCATGATCCCTGCACCCACCATGGTCCCTGCTCCCACCATGGTCCCTGCTCCCACCATGGTCCCTGCACCCACCATGATCCCTGCTCCCACCATGGTCACTTCACCCACCATGGTCCCTGTACCCACCATGGTCCCTGCTCCCACCATGGTCACGACACCCACTTCCCCTGCCAAAAAACGGGGGAGCACCACACATACAGAACAAACCACATTCACCACAAACCACCTTAGTCACTACACCCACCATAGTCACTGCACCCACCATGGTCACTTCACCCATTGTGGTCACTACACCCACTGTGGTCCCTGCACACACCGTGGTCCGTGCACCCACCGTGGTCACTACAACCACCATGGTCCATGCACCCACCGTGGTCACTGCACCCACTGTGGTCCCTGCACACACCGTGGTCCCCGCACCCACCATGGTCACTACACCCACTGTGATCCCTGCACCCACTGTGGTCACTTCACCCACCGTGGTCACTGCACCCACTGTGGTCCCTGCACCCACCGTGGTCACTACACCCACCGTGGTCACTGCACCCACCATGGTCGCTGCTCCCACCATGGTCACTTCACCAACCATGCTCCCTGCTCCCACCATGGTCACTACACCCACCATGGTCCCTGTCTCCACCATGGCCCCTTCACCCACCATGACCCCTTCACCCACCATGGTCCCTGCTCCCACCATGGTCACTACACCCACCGTGGTCCCTGCGCCCACCGTGGTCCCTGCACCCACCGTGGTCCCTGCGCCCACCGTGGTCCCTGCACCCACCGTGGTCACTACACCCACCGTGGTCCTTGCTCCCACATTGGTCACTACACCCACCATGTTCCCTTCTCCCACCATGGTCACTACAACCACCATAGTCCCTGCACCCGCCGTGGTCCCTGCACCCACCGTGGTCCCTGCTCCCACCATGGTCCCTGCTCCCACCATGGTCCCTAGACCCACCATGGTCACTTCGCACACCGTGGTCACTACACCCACCATGGTTCCTGCTCCCACCATGGTCATTGCTGCACCCACCATGATCCCTGCTCCCACCGTGGTCCATGCTCCCACTGTGGTCCCTGCACCCACCACAGTCCCTGCTCCCACCATGGTCCCTGCTCCCACCGTGGTCCCTGCTCCCACCGTGGTCCCTGCACCCACCGTGGTCCCTGCTCCCACCGTGGTCCCTGCTCCCACCGTGGTCCCTTCCACCACCGTGGTCCCTGCTCACACCGTGGTCACTGCACCCACAATGGTCCCTATACCCGCCATTGTCCCTGCTCCCACCATGGTCCCTGCACCCATCATGGTCCCTGCACCCACCA
Source organism: Chaetoderma sp. LZ-2023a (assembly GCA_034401795.1). Taxonomy (NCBI): domain Eukaryota; kingdom Metazoa; phylum Mollusca; class Caudofoveata; order Chaetodermatida; family Chaetodermatidae; genus Chaetoderma; species Chaetoderma sp. LZ-2023a. The sequence continues at coordinate 52,390,505 of CM067363.1, read as the reverse complement.
TGGTCCCTGCACCCACCATGGTCACTTCACCCATCATGGTCACTTCACCCATCATGGTCACTACACCCACCATGGTCACTTCACCCACCCTGGTCCCTGCTCCCACCACGGTCCCTGCTCACACCACGGTCCCTGCTCCCACCACGGTTGCTGCTCCCACCACGGTCACTACACCCACCACGGTCACTACACCCACCGTGGTCACTACACCCATCATGGTCCTGCTCACACCGTGGTCCCTGCAGCCACCGTGGTCCCTGCTCCCGCCGTGGTCCTTGCACCCGCCGTGGTCCTTGCACCCGCCGTGGTCCCTGCACCCGCTGTGGTCACTGCACCCGCTGTGGTCCCTGCACCCGCCGTGGTCACTGCCCCCACCATGGTCCCTGCACCCACCATGGTCCCTGCACCCACCATGGTCCCTGCACCCACCATGGTCCCTGCCCCCACCATGGTCCCTGCACCCACCATGGTCCCTGCCCCCACCATGGTCCCTGCACCAACCATGGTCCCTGCACCCACCATGGTCACTACACCCACCATGGTCACTTCACCCACCATGGTCACTTCACCCACCATGGTCACTTGACCCAGCATGGTCCCTGCTCCCACCATGGTCACTACACCCACCGTGGTCCCTGCTCCAACCTTGGTCCCTGCTCCCACCACGGTCCCTGCTCCCACCACGGTCCCTGCTCCCACCACGGTCACTACACCCACCAAGGTCACTTCACCCACCATGGTCACTTCACCCACCATGGTCACTTGATCCAGCATGGTCCCTGCTCCCACCATGGTCACTACACTCACCATGGTCACTTCACCCACCATGGTCCCTGCACCCACCGTGGTCCCTGCTCCCACCTTGGTCACTACACCCACCGTGGTCCCTGCTCCAACCTTGGTCCCTGCTCCCACCACGGTCCCTGCTCCCACCGCGGTCCCTGCTCCCACCACGGTCACTTCACCCACCAAGGTCACTTCACCCACCACGGTCACTACACCCACCACGGTCCCTGTTCCCACCCTGGTCCCTGCACCCACCATGGTCCCTGCACCCACCATGGTCCCTGCTCCCACCGTGGTCACTACACCCACCGTGGTCACTGCTCACACCGTGGTCCCTGCAGCCACCGTGGTCCCTGCTCCCACCATGGTCCTTGCACCCGCCGTGGTCCCTGCACCCGCCGTGGTCACTGCACCCAATGTGGTCCCTGCACCCACAGCGGTCCCTGCTCCAACCGTGGTCCCTGCACCCACTATGGTCACTGCATCCACTGTGGTAACCACTGATAAATTATATTATTTGTTGTTGGTACCACCTATATGTATCAGACTTGCCAAGTCTCATGCATTGTGCGTGAGTCACGTGCAATGAACCCTCCTCTCCCACTCAACCTGGATGTCCCAAATCACGCCACAATTATTCATGCTGCTAGACGTATGACAATGTATGTCAAAATGCACTAATCCGGCCCTTATATTCAAAGATATTTTCAGAAAATATGGAAATATGGAACTGAAAAAAAAATTACAATTTTTTATTTGTCAAATAAGGTCCTGATTGCCCCAAAATTAGACAAGCCAGATGACGTTTAGATTTCGCAAATTTCTTGGGGGTAGAACTGAGATTCTGATGTTATCACCTTATTGAAAGGAAACTATTACTAGGCTAGCGAGATCGAATCTCTCTGGAAAACTACAGTGATTCTTCCATTTATTATTAGTCACGTCCCATACACACACAGACACACACACACACACTCCCACTGCCCGCCCTCCCGCCAATCTGTCCTTCCGTCCATCCATCCATCCATCTGTCTTGATGTCTGTCTGTCTATCTTGCTGTCTGTCTGTCTACTTGCTGTCTGTCTGTTTGTGTGTGTGTGTGCATGCGTGCGTGCGTATGGGCCTGCCTGCCTGCCTGGCCACCCGCCTGCCCACCTGTATGTCTATCTGCCTGTTTGCCTGCCTGTGCCTGGTTGCCTGCCCACCCGCATGTCTGTCTGTCTGTGCCTGCCTGCCTGTCTGTCATGATGTATGTCTGGCCTCCAGCCCGCATGTCTATGTATGTCTTGCTGCTTTGTCTGTCTCTGTCTGTCTGTCTGTCTGTCTGTCTGCCAGCCTGCCTGCCTACAAAATCAAACAACATATCATAAAGAACTGCTTAGAGAAAGTTGGTTTATGTATCATTTATGATTTTTGTCCATCGGCTAATGTTTATTTTTTTATACATCTATCTACTATAAGTGAGACATATGGGATGTTCCATGTACGAGGGTTCAGTATATGTTTCCATGCTATGTATTACCTGGTGGGCATGCTGTATTGTTGCAATGATCAATGTCCTCACTCTCGCCCACACATTCTCGACCACCATTAGTCGGAGTTGGATTGGTACATGTTCTGAGCCGCTTTCTTTGTCCCACTCCACACGTCCTTGTACAATCACCCCAGGAGCCCCATGTCGACCAGTTACCATGCACTGAATCAAGAAAAGACGTTTCTACCTAGATGACTTTGTAAAGACCATGGCTGGAGCAACCTCTAAGTGAACTAGGCGGTCACCTAGTGCAGAAGGGATATGGGTGAGGTGGGGGTGGATGGAGGGGGGATGGTGCGGGGTGGGGGGGGGAAGATTTGTGTAGGAGTTCAGCAAATGATAATGTCTATGCAGTAATTATCTAGTATATGGTTATTAATAGCAGTGTCTTGGCAGACACGTGTAATGCAGTATCGGAAATTTATTTATAGATGATAACTTTATAGATGATGACGCAAGCGATGCGTCACAAATAGGATATGAAACTTGGTCTCAATTAATGTCCCAACAGAATGGTAAAGATCTGGAAGTCACCTCTACATAGCAAATTGAAGATTCGATACTTTGAAGCAACTGTCGAGTCAGTACCAGAATTTTAGAATTATAGTTTTCTGTTGTTCTGCAAATGGCCATTCCTCAAGATGAGCACTCGATTGTTAATGGATCAATGGTCAAGAAACTTAAGTTTTCGTTTAGTCAGAGGTCATTTGCAGGCCAAGACAAGATTACATTTGAAATTTACAACTGGAATGACAGGCTCTGTTACAGAGCCAGTAATTCAAGTGGTAAATTTTCAAAAATAGTCTGCTCTTAGCCTGCAAATCGACATTCATCAAGTCCACTGCAGCCACCCTTGGTTACTGCACCCACCATGGACCCTGCACCCACCATAGTCACTGCACCCACCATGGTCACTTCACCCTGTGTGGTCACTACACCTACTGTGGTCACTACACCCACCATGGTCCATGCACCCACCGTGGTCACTGCACCCACCGTGGTCCCTGCACACACCGTGGTCCCTGCACCCACCATGGTCACTGCTCCTGCCATGGTCCCTGCACCCACCATGGTCACTACACCCACCGTGATCCCTGCACCCACCATGGTCCCTGCTCCCACCATGGTCCCTGCTCCCACCATGGTCCCTGCACCCACCATGCTCCCTGCTCCCACCATGGTCACTTCACCCACCATGGTCCCTGTACCCACCATGGTCCCTGCTCCCACCATGGTCACGACACCCACTTCCCCTGCCAAAAAACGGGGGAGTACCACACATACAGAACAAACCACATTCACCACAAACCACCTTAGTCACTACACCCACCATAGTCACTGCACCCACCATGGTCACTTCACCCAGTGTGGTCACTACACCCACTGTGGTCCCTGCACACACCGTGGTCCATGCACCCACCGTGGTCACTGCACCCACTGTGGTCCCTGCACACACCGTGGTCCCTGCACCCACCATGGTCACTACACCCACTGTGATCCCTGCACCCACTGTGGTCACTTCACCCACCGTGGTCACTACTCATGCCATGGTCCCTGCACCCACCATGGTCCCTGCTCCCACCATGGTCACTTCACCCACCATGCTCCCTGCTCCCACCATGGTCACTTCACCCACCATGGTCCCTGTACCCACCATGGCCCCTTCACCCACCATTGTCACTACACCCACCGTGGTCCCTGCTCCCACCTTGGTCACTACACCCACCATGTTCCCTACACCCACCATGGTCCCTGCTCCTACCATGGTCCCTGCTCCCACCATGGTCCCTGCACCCAACACGGCCCCTGCTCCCACCATGGTCACTTCACCCACCATGCTCCCTGCTCCCACCATGGTCACTACACCCACCATGGTCCCTGTACCCACCATGGCCCCTTCCCCCACCATGGTCACTACACCCACCATGGTCCCTGCACCGACCATGGTCACTACACCCACTGTGGTCCCTGCTCCCACCTTGGTCACTACACCCACCATGTTCCCTGCTCCTACCATGGTCCCTGCTCCCACCATGGTACCTGCACCCACCACGGCCCCTGCTCCCACCATGGTCCCTACTCCCACCGTGGTCCCTGCACCCACCATGGTCCCCGCTCCCACCATGGTCACTGCACCCACCATGGTCACTGCACCCACCATGGTCCCTACACCCACCATGGTCCCTACACCCACCATGGTCCCTACACCCACCATGGTCACTACACCCACCATGGTCCCTACTACCACCATGGTCCCTACTCCCACTATGGTCCCTACTCCCACCATGGTCCCTGCACCCACCATGGTCACTACACCCACCATGGCCCCTGCTCCCACCATGGTCCCTGCACCCACCATGGTCCTTGCACCCACCATGGTCACTACACCCACCGTGGTCACTGCTCCCACCTTGGTCCCTACACCCACCATGTTCATTGCTCCTACCATGGTCCCTGCTCCCACCATGGTCACTACACCCACCATGGTCCCTGTACCCACCATGGCCCCTTCCCCCACCATGGTCACTACACCCACCATGGTCCCTGCACCGACCATGGTCACTACACCCACTGTGGTCCCTGCTCCCACCTTGGTCACTACACCGACCATGTTCCCTGCTCCTACCATGGTCCCTGCTCCCACCATGGTCCCTACTCCCACCGTGGTCCCTGCACCCACCATGGTCCCCGCTCCCACCATGGTCACTGCACCCACCATGGTCACTGCACCCACCATGGTCCCTACACCCACCATGGTCCTTACACCCACCATGGTCCCTACACCCACCATGGTCCCTACTCCCACTATGGTCCCTACTCCCACCATGGTCCCTGCACCCACCATGGTCACTACACCCACCATGGTCCCTACTACCACCATGGTCCCTACTCCCACTATGGTCCCTACTCCCACCATGGTCCCTGCACCCACCATGGTCACTACACCCACCATGGTCCCTGCTCCCACCGTGGTCACTACACCCACCATGGTCCCTGCACGCACCATGGTCACTACACCCACCATGGTCCCTGCTCCCACCATGGTCATTACAGCCACCATGGTCCCTGCACCCACCATGGTCCCTGCACCCTCGATGGTCACTACACCCACCATGGTCCCTGCTCCCACCGTGGTCCCTGCTCCCACCACGGTCCCTGCTCCCACCATGGCCCCTTCACCCAGCATGGTCACTACACCCACCATGGTCCCTGCTCCCACCATGGTCACTACACCCATCATGGTCCCTGCACCCACCATGGTCCCTGCACCCACCATGGTCACTACACCCACCGTGGTCACTGCTCCCACCTTGGTCACTAGACCCACCATGTTCATTGCTCCTACCATGGTCCCTGCTCCCACCATGGTCCCTGCACCCACCACGGCCCTGCTCCCACCCTGGTCCCTACTCCCACCATGGTCCCTGCACCCACCATGGTCCCCGCTCCCACCATGGTCACTGCACCCACCATGGTCCCTACACCCACCATGGTCCCTACACCCAAAATGGTCCCTACACCCACCATGGTCGCTACACCCACCATGGTCCCTTCTCCCACCATGGTCCCTGCACCCACCATGGTCACTACACCCACCATGGTCCCTGCTCCCACCGTGGTCACTACACCCAGCATGGTCACTTCACTAACCGTGGTCCCTGCTCCCACCATGGTCCCTGCACCCACCATGGTCACTACACCCACCATGGTCCCTGCTCCCGCCGTGGTCACTACACCCACCATGGTCACTTTACTAACCGTGGTTCCTGCTCCCACCATGGTCACTACACCCACCATTTGTCCTTGCTCCCACCATGGTCCCTGCTCCCACCATGGTCACTAGACCCACCATGGTCCCTGCTCCCATGGTCACTTCACCAACCATGGTCACTTCACAAACCGTGGTCCCTGCTCCCACCATGGTCACAACACCCACCATGGTCCCTGCTCCCATGGTCACTTCACCAACCATGGTCCCTGCACCCAACATGGTCCCTTCTCCCACCGTGGTCACTACACCCGCCATGGTCCCAGCTCGCACCATGGTCACTACACCCACCATGGCCCCTGCACCCACCATGGTCACTACACCCACCATGGTCCCTGCTCCCACCATGGTCATTACAGCCACCATGGTCCCTGCACCCACCATGGTCCCTGCACCCTCGATGGTCACTACACCCACCATGGTCCCTGCTCCCACCATGGTCACTTCACCCACAATGGTCCCTGCTCCCACCATGCTCCCTGCTCCCACCATGCTCCCTGCTCCCACCATGCTCCCTGCTCCCACCATGCTCCCTGCTCCCACCATGGTCCCTGCACCCACCATGGTCACTACACCCACCATGGTCAATACACCCACCATGGTCCCTGCACCCACCATGGTCCCTGTACTGCTCCCACCGTGGTCCCTGCTCTCACCATGGTCCCTGCTCCCACCATGGTCCCTGCTTCCACCGTGGTCACTTCATCCACCATGGTCACTACAACCACCATGGTTCCTGCTCCCACCCTGGTCACTACACCCACAGTGGTCCCTGCTCCCACCATGGTCATTGCACCCACCATGACCACTGCGCCAACCGTGGTCCCTGCCCCCACCACGGTTCCTGCTCCCATCACGGTCCAGGCAGCCACCGTGGTCCCTGCACCCACCGTGGTCACTACACCCACCATTGTCCCTGCTCCCACCATGGTCACTACACCAACCATGGTCTCTGCTCCCACCATGGTCCCTGCACCCATCATGGTCCCTGCACCCATCATGGTCCCTGCACCCACCATGGTCACTACACCCAACATGGTCACTTCACCCACCATGGTCACTTCACCCACTATGGTCCCTGCTCCCACCATGGACACTACACCCTCCATGGTGCCTGCTCCCTCTATGGTCCCTGCTCCCACTATGGTCCCTGCTCCCACCATGGTCCATGGTCCCTGCTCCCACCATGGTCACTACACCCACCATGGTCCCTGCACCCACCATGGTCACTACACCCACCATGGTCCCTGCACATACCATGGTCACTGCACCCACCATGGTTCCTGCTCCCACCGTGGTCACTACACCAACCATGGTCCCTGCTCCAACCTTGGTCCATCCTCCCACCATGGTCCCTGTACCCACCATGGTCCCTGCTCCCACCATGGTCCCTGCACCCGCCATGGTCACTACACCCACCATGGACCCTACACCCACCATGGTCCCTACACACACCATGGTCCCTACACCCACCATGGTCGCTACACCCACCATGGTCCCTACTCCCACCATGGTCACTACACCCACCATGGTCACTTGACTAACCGTGGTTCCTGCTCCCACCATGGTCACTACACCCACCATTTGTCCCTGCTCCCATCATGGTCCCTGCTCCCACCATGGTCACTACACCCGCCATGGTCCCTGCTCCCATGGTCACTTCACCAACCATGGTCACTTCACTAACCGTGGTCCCTGCTCCCACCATGGTCCCTGCACCCACCATGGTCACTACACCCACCATTTGTCCCTGCTCCCACCATGGTCCCTGCTCCCACCATGGTCACTACACCCACCATTTGTCCCTGCTCCCACCATGGTCCCTGCTCCCACCATGGTCACTACACCCGCCATGGTCCCAGCTCGCACCATGGTCACTACACCCACCATGGTCCCTGCGCCCACCATGGTCATTACAGCCAGCATGGTCCCTGCACCCACCATGGTCCCTGCACCCTCGATGGTCACTACACCCACCATGGTCCCTGCTCCCACCATGGTCATTACAGACACCATGGTCCCTGCACCCACCATGGTCCCTGCACCCTCGATGGTCACTTCACTAACCGTGGTCCCTGCTCCCACCATGGTCACTACACCCACCATGGTCACTTCACCCACCATGGTCACCACACCAACCATGGTCCCTGCTCCAAACTTGGTCACTGCACCCACCGTGGTCCCTGCTCCCACCGTGGTCCCTGCTCCCAGCGTGGTCCCTGCACCCACCACGGTCCCTGCTCCCACCACGGTCCCTGCTCCCACCATGGTCCCTGCACATACCATGGTCACTGCACCCACCATGGTTCCTGCTCCCACCGTGGTCACTACACCAACCATGGTCCCTGCTCCAACCTTGGTCCATGCTCCCACCATGGTCCCTGTACCCACCATGGTCCCTGCTCCCACCATGGTCCCTGCACCCACCATGGTCACTACACCCACCATGGTCCCTGCTCCCACCGTGGTCACTACACCCACCGTAGTCCCTGCACCCACCGTGGTCCCTGCTCCCACCGTGGTCCCTGCTCCCACCGTGGTCCCTGCTCCCACCACGGTCCCTGCTCCCACCACGGTCCCTGCTCCCACCACGGTCCCTGCTCCCACCACGGTCCCTGCTCGCAGCATGGTCCCTGCTCCCACCACGGTCCCTGCTCCCACCATGGTCCCTGCTACCATCATGGTCACTTCACCCACCATGGTAATACACCCACCGTGATCACTACACCCACCGTGGTCCCTGCTCCCACCGTGGTCACCACACCCACCATGGTCCCTGCTCCCACCATGGTCATTGCACCCACCATGATCCCTGCTCCCACCGTGGTCCATGCTCCCACCATGGTCCCTGCACCCACCACGGTCCCTGCTCCCACCACGGTCCCTGCTCCCACCACTGTCCCTGCTCCCACAACGGTCCCTGCACCCATCATGGTCCTTGCACCCATCATGGTCCCTGCTCCCACCATGGTCCCTGCTCCCACCATGGTCCCTGCTCCCACCATGGTCCCTGCACCCACCGTGGTCCGTGCTCCCACCGTGATCCCTGCTCCCACCTTGGTCCCTGCAGCCACCATGGTCCCTGCACAAACAACAGTCCCTGCACACACAGCAGTCCCTGCTCACACTGTGGTCCCTGCACCCACTGTGGTCCCTGCACCCACCGTGGTCCCTGCACCCACCGTGGTCCCTGCTCCCACCGTGGTCCCTGCTCCCACCGCGGTCCCTGCTCCCACCGCGGTCCCTGCTCCCACCGCGGTCCCTGCTCCCACCATGGCCCCTTCACCCAGCATGGTCACTACACCCACCATGGTCCCTGCTCCCACCATGGTCACTACACCCATCATGGTCCCTGCACCCACCATGGTCCCTGCACCCACCATGGTCACTCCACCCACCGTGGTCACTGCTCCCACCTTGGTCACTACACCCACCATGTTCATTGCTCCTACCATGGTCCCTGCTCCCACCATGGTCCCTGCACCCACCACGGCCCTGCTCCCACCCTGGTCCCTACTCCCACCATGGTCCCTGCACCCATCATGGTCCCCGCTCCCACCATGGTCACTGCACCCACCATGGTCCCTACACCCACCATGGTCCCTACACACACCATGGTCCCTACACCCACCATGGTCGCTACACCCACCATGGTCCCTACTCCCACCATGGTCCCTGTACCCACCATGGTCCCTGCTCCCACCATGGTCCCTGCACCCACCATGGTCACTACACCCACCATGGTCCCTGCTCCCACCGTGGTCACTACACCCACCGTGGTCCCTGCACCCACCGTGGTCCCTGCACCCACCGTGGTCCCTGCTCCCACCGTGGTCCCTGCACCCACAGTGGTCCCTGCTCCCACCGTGGTCCCTGCTCCCACCACGGTCCCTGCTCCCACCACGGTCCCTGCTCCCAGCACGGTCCCTGCTCCCACCACGGTCCCTGCTCCCCCCATGGTCCCTGCTACCATCATGGTCACTTCACCCACCACGGTAATACACCCACCGTGGTCACTACACCCACCGTGGTCCCTGCTTCCACCGTGGTCACTACACCCACCATGGTCCCTGCTCCCACCATGGTCATTGCACCCACCATGATCCCTGCTCCCACCGTGGTCCATGCTCCCACCATGGTCCCTGCACCCACCACGGTCCCTCCTCCCACCACGGTCCCTGCTCCCACCACTGTCCCTGCTCCCACAACGGTCCCTGCACCCATCACGGTCCCTGCACCCATCATGGTCCCTGCTCCCACCATGGTCCCTGCTCCCACCATGGTCCCTGCTCCCACCATGGTCCCTGCACCCACCGTGGTCCGTGCTCCCACCGTGATCCCTGCTCCCACCTTGGTCCCTGCAGCCACCATGGTCCCTGCGCAACAACAGTCCCTGCACCCACAGCAGTCCCTGCTCACACTGTGGTCCCTGCACCCACTGTGGTCCCTGCACCCACCGTGGTCCCTGCACCCACCGTGGTCCCTGCTCCCACCGTGGTCCCTGCTCCCACCGCGGTCCCTGCTCCCACCGCGGTCCCTGCTCCCACCGCGGTCCCTGCAGCCACCAGGGTCCCTGCGCAACAACAGTCCCTGCACCCACAGCAGTCCCTGCTCACACTGTGGTCCCTGCACCCACTGTGGTCCCTGCACCCAGCATGGTCACTACACCCACCATGGTCCCTGCTCCCACCATGGTCACTACACCCATCCTGGTCCCTGCACCCACCATGGTCCCTGCACCCACCGTGGTCACTACACCCACCGTGGTCACTGCTCCCACCTTGGTCACTACACCCACCATGTTCATTGCTCCTACCATGGTCCCTGCTCCCACCATGGTCCCTGCACCCACCACGGCCCTGCTCCCACCCTGGTCCCTACTCCCACCATGGTCCCTGCACCCACCATGGTCCCCGCTCCCACCATGGTCACTGCACCCACCATGGACCCTACACCCACCATGGTCCCTACACACACCATGGTCCCTACACCCACCATGGTCGCTACACCCACCATGGTCCCTACTCCCACCATGGTCACTACACCCACCATGGTCACTTGACTAACCGTGGTTCCTGCTCCCACCATGGTCACTACACCCACCATTTGTCCCTGCTCCCACCATGGTCCCTGCTCCCACCATGGTCACTACACCCACCATGGTCCCTGCTCCCATGGTCACTTCACCAACCATGGTCACTTCACTAACCGTGGTCCCTGCTCCCACCATGGTCCCTGCACCCACCATGGTCACTACACCCACCATTTGTCCCTGCTCCCACCATGGTCCTTGCTCCCACCATGGTCACTACACCCACCATTTGTCCCTGCTCCCACCATGGTCCCTGCTCCCACCATGGTCACTACACCCGCCATGGTCCCAGCTCGCACCATGGTCACTACACCCACCATGGTCCCTGCGCCCACCATGGTCATTACAGCCAGCATGGTCCCTGCACCCACCATGGTCCCTGCACCCTCGATGGTCACTACACCCACCATGGTCCCTGCACCCACCATGGTCCCTGCACCCTCGATGGTCACTTCACTAACCGTGGTCCCTGCTCCCACCATGGTCACTACACCCACCATGGTCACTTCACCCACCATGGTCACCACACCAACCATGGTCCCTGCTCCAAACTTGGTCACTGCACCCACCGTGGTCCCTGCTCCCACCGTGGTCCCTGCTCCCAGCGTGGTCCCTGCACCCACCACGGTCCCTGCTCCCACCACGGTCCCTGCTCCCACCATGGTCCCTGCACCCACCATGGTCCCTGCTCCCACCATGGTCACGACACCCACTTCCCCTGCCAAAAAACGGGGGAGCACCACACATACAGAACAAACCACATTCACCACAAACCACCTTCAAACCAGGGCAAGTTGGACCAAAACAAACATCACAAACCAACCGCCACTACACAAACAACCGACACTTTATAATACCCTACTCAAGACAACCACCTCCCATCCACCACGCCCATCCATCACCACCAAGAGAGCAGATGTACCTTCCCAGAACACAACCTATCACACACTCAACACACCAACCCAGAACCCAACCCATCCAAACAACATCACAGACAAGTACAAGCACACCACAAACCAAATCATATTCCGAAGCCATAAAACAATCCAAAAACGAAAATGTGAAAAAACTACTCTTAGAAATAATCGGCCAATTAGACGTTTAACATCAGGTACACAACTACAAAAACGCAGAAAACAACGCATCATCAACAAACAAAAAACAACACCAGATATTGTCGTTAACCTGTCCAACCACAAACTTACCAAAACAGAAAATTCCATTCTAAACAAAGGCCTTTCATTTGTACCCACACCACACCACATATCACCAGACACACAAATACATTGCATAGATCAATTCATCAGGAAGTTAGAATGCAAATACTACTTTTACAGCAACAACCTTGAAAAACCCACACCACCATCCAAATTCAAACTACCCTCAGAATGGAGACCAAGCACAACACCCAATGCTCCGGTCATCACTCACCAAGCTTATCACCAAACCACCCGACAAGTCACCACGATCCAACATCACACACCATGAGAAAACAGCCCTCAAAACATTAGCTAATAACACAAACATAGTCATCAGACCAGCAGACAAAGGCTCCGCAATAGTCATTCTCAACAAACCAGACTACATTGCAGAAGTACACAGACAACTTACAGATGTCGCATACTACACCAAACTCAGTGAAAATCCCACTTTAGAATATAAAGACACCATAGATGCATACATTAACGAACTTCTAATCACCGGAGCCATCACAGGACAGACACACAGATATCTCACCGAATTCTAAGTCAGAACTCCACGCATCTACATTAACCCTAAGATACACAAAGGCAAAACACCTCCACCCGGACGCCCGATTGTATCCAATTGCGATGGCCCCACGTCACGCATTAATGAATTCATAGACCACCTACTAAAAGACACGGAAAATGATATCCCAAATCTACTACGAGACACCACTGCATTCATCCAACATATAGAAAACACTACAGTGGATGCTGGCTCAATCCTATGCACAATGGATGTCAGATCACTATACACAAACATCCCACACGAAGAAGGCATACAGATTGTCACAGAACATTACAGACATACACTTGAAAAACCAAACACAAACAACAATAACCACACACCTGCACACATCTACCCAGACGAATTGGCCCAAATAATGAGATACATTCTTACAAAAAACAGCTTCCAATTCAATGAAGACTACTACATACAAACACATGGAACAGCCATGGGAGCCAAGTTTGCTGTCAAATATGCTAACATTTACGTGTACACCATAGTAAGCAGAATGTTATCAACATGGATGGGCAGCACTCCATCTCACTTAGTTAGATACATAGATGACATATTTTTCATTTGGAACACCAGCGAGATCGAACTACTTGAATTTCACGCACACATGAATAAAGAGCATCCCACAATAAAATTTGACTTGGAATATTCAACAGAAAAAATCCCATTTTTGGACACAATGGTATACAAAGAAGATAACAAGCTTAAATTGGATCTATACAGAAAACCTACAGACAAACAACAGTATCTTCACAAACAATCAAGCCACCATAAAAACACAAAACATTCAATAATCTACAGCCAAGCATTAAGATACAAACGCATCATCACAGATCCTACTAGATTAAAACAACGCACACAGGAACTCACAGATGCATTCATCCACCGGGGATACAAAGAGACAGAAATTAAAGCGATCATAGAAAAAACCGAGAACACACAGAGAGAAGACATTCTTTACAAACAACCCACACAAAAACAGCCTAGGCCAGCTTGCATACTACAATACCACCCATCATTAGAACACATAGGCAAATCCATTCGAACCTACTGGGAAAAGTACATCTTGTCTTCACCAATCTTAGCACCAATTTTCCCCAACTACCCAGTAGTAGCATTCAAGAAAAATAAAAGCATTAGGGACCACCTAGTCCACTCTAGCCTAATTAAAATAAAAAATCCAGATGCTAACAATAAGATCGTACCGACACCAAATGACACTCACGACATAGTAGGGACACTCCGACAATGCAACAACAACAATTGCATCACATGCAAACAATACATGAACACTGCTGACAAATTCACTAGTTTCGTCACTGGTGAAGACTACAAAATCAACACACAAATGAGCTGCAATACCACCAACATTATTTACCTCATAGAATGCAAACAATGCAGCTCTCAATACATAGGAGAAACAAGTCAAACACTCAGCAAACGACTCACACAACATATCCATGCAATCCGACACCAAACAGACACGAGAATCTCATGGCATTTCAACCATCCAAGACATTCTATGAAAGACATCACGATAAGACCAATTGAAAGAATTTTTACAGATAACAAAAAACTAAGATTAAACAGAGAACACTACTGGATCAAAGAACTCAAAACGATGCACCCGTTCGGAATAAACAAAAAAGCATAACACACTCACTCGCTCGCTCGCCCGCCCGCCCGCCCGCCCGCCCGCCCGCCCGCCCGCCCGCCCGCCCGCCCGCCCGCCCGCCCGCCCGCCCGCTCCCTCCCTCCCTCCCTCACTCACTCACTCACTCACTCACTCACTCACTCACTCACTCACTCACTCACACATAGGAGGTTTGACGGAAGTTTGCAGACTGGCAGGTATGCATAGGTAACTATGTAAATACCTGGGTCGGCGTTTTTAAATACTTAGGCTTCATAAATCAGTTCCGTCATTTTTGTATCTAATAACAGATCCCTTGCATACACACACATACGCACATATGCATGCATAGACACACAGACGCACACGCACGCACATACACAAACACACACATATATATATATATATATATATATATATATATATATATATATATATATATATATATATATATATATATATATATATATATACATACGCACACACACACACACACACACACACACACACACACACACACACACACACACACACACACACACACACACACACACACACACACACACACACACACACACACACACACACACACACGAGGTTTGATGGACACTAATGACCAGTATGCACACATAGATTCTGTCTAAGTGAGACATACAAAATCATTTATGCTGCAGCAGTGCGTGAGTCACGTGCAATGAACCCGCCTCTCCCACTCAACCCGGATGTCCTAAATCACGCCACAATTATTCATGCTGCTAGACGTATGACAATGTATGTCAAAATGCACTAATCAGGCCCTTATATTCAAAGATATTTTCGGAAAATATTGAAATTTGGAACCAAAAAAAAAATTATAATTTTTTATTTGTCAAATAAGGTCCTGATTGTCCCAAAATTAGACAAGCCTGGTGACGTTTAGATTTAACAAATTTCTTGGGGGTAGAACTGAGATTCTGATGTTATCACCTTATTGAAAGGAAACTATTATTAGGCTAGCGAGATCGAATCTCTCTGGAAAACTACAGTGATTGTTCCATTTATTATTAGTCACGTCCCATACACACACACACACACTCCCACTGCCCGCCATCCCGCCAATCTGTCCTTCCATCCATCCATCCATCCATCCATCCATCCATCCATCTGTCTTGATGTCTGTCTGTCTATCTTGCTGTCTGTCTGTCTACTTTCTGTTTGCCTGTCTGTCTTGATGTCTGTCTGTTTGTTTGTGTGTGCATGCGTGCGTGCGTATGTGCCTGCTGGCCTGGCCACCAGCCTGCTCACCTGTATGTCTATCTGACTGCCTGCCTGCCTGCCTGTCTCTCTGTCTGTCATGCTGTATGTCTGGCCTCCAGCCCGCATGTCTTTGTATGTCTTACTGCTCTGTCTGTTTGTCTGTCTGTCTGTCTGTCTGTCTGTCTGTCTGCCAGCCTGCCTGCCTACAAAATCAAACAACATATCATAAAGAACTGCTTTGAGAAAGTTGGTTTATGTATCACTTATGATTTTTCTCCATCGGCTAATGTTTATTTTTTTATACATCTATCTACTATAAGTGAGACATATGGGATGTTGTCCATGTACGAGGGTTCAGTATATGTTTCCATGCTATGTATTACCTGGTGGGCATGCTGTATTGTTGCAATGATCAATGTCCTGACTGTCACCCACACATTCTCGACCACCTTTAGTCGGAGTTGGGTTGGTACATGTTCTGAGCCGCTTTCTTTGTCCCGCTCCACACGTCCTTGTACAATCACCCCAGGAGCCCCATGTCGACCAGTTACCATGCACTGAATTAAGAAAAGACGTTTCTACCTAGATGACTTTGTCAAGACCATGGCTGGAGCAACCTCTAAGTGAACTAGGCGGTCACCTAGTGCGGAAGGGATATGGGTGAGGTGGGGGTGGATGGAGGGGGGAATGGTGCGGGGTGGGGGGCGCAAGATTTGTGTAGGAGTTCAGCAAATGATAATGTCTATGCAGTCATAATCTAGTATATGGTTATTAATAGCAGTGTCTTGGCAGACACGTGTAATGCAGTATCGGAAATTTATTTATAGATGATAACTTTGTTTATCATATAAACACGGCATTCAGAATGTTTAATTTCTTTCGATATGAACGCGTGTAATATTCAACGGCTATTGACTGTGTGGACCTGCTTAAATTGACCAATTAAAACAATGACTGATGGCTCCGGCAAAGGATGCATCACAAATATGATATGAAACTTGGTTTCAATTAATGTCCCAACAGAATGGTAAAGATCTGGAAGTCACCTCAAATTGAAGATTCGATTCTTTGAAGCAACTGTCGAGTCAGTACCAGAATTTTAGAATTATAGTTTTCTGTTGTTCTGCAAATGGCCATTCCTCAAGATGAGCACTCGATTGTTAATGGATCAATGGTCAAGAAACTTACGTTTTCGTTTAGTCAGAGGTCATTTGCAGGCCAAGACAAGATTACACTTGAAATTTACAACTGGAATGACAGGCTCACCCACCATGGTCCATGCACCCACCGTGGTCACTACACCCACTGTGGTCCCTGCACACACCGTGGTCCCTGCACCCACCATGGTCACTGTTCCTGCCATGGTCCCTGCACCCACCATGGTCACTACACCCACCATGATCCCTGCACCCACCATGGTCCCTGCTCCCACCATGGTCACTACACCCACCATGTTCCCTGCTCCCACCATGGTCACTGCACCCACCATGGTCCCTGCTCATACCATGGTCCCTGCACCCACCGTGGTCCCTGCTCCCACCATGGTCCCTGCACCCACCACGGCCCCTGCTCCGACCATGGTCCCTACTACCACCATGGTCCCTGCACCCACCATGGTCCCCGCTCCCACCATGGTCACTGCACCCACCATGGTCCCTACACCCACCATGGTCCCTACCCCCACCATGGTCCCTGCTCCCACCATGGTCACTGCACCCACCATGGACCCTACACCCACCATGGTCACTACACCCACCATGGTCACTACACCCACCATGGTCCCTACTCCCACCATGGTCCCTGCAGCCACCATGGTCCCTGCACCCACCATGGTCACTAAACCCACCATGGTCCCTGCTCCCACCGTGGTCACTACACCCACCATTGTCACTTCACTAACCGTGGTCCCTGCTCCCACCATAGTCCCTGCTCCCACCATGGTCCCTGCTCCCACCATGGTCACTACACCCACCCTGGTCCCTGCTCCGATGGTCACTTCACCAACCATGGTCCCTGCACCCACCATGCTCCCTTCTCCCACCGTGGTCACTACACCCACCATGGTCCCTGCTCGCACCATTATCACTACACCCACCATGGCCCCTGCAACCACCATGGTCACTACACCCACCATGGTCCCTGCTCTTACCTTGGTCACTACAACCACCATGGTCCATGCACCCACCATGGTCCCTGAACCCACCATGGTCCCTGCACCCACGATGGTCACTTCACCCACCATGGTCCCTGCTCCCACCATATTCACTACACCCACCATCGTCCCTACACCCACCATGGCCCATGCACCCACCACGCTCACTACACCCAGCATGGTCCCTGCTCCCACCATGGTCCCTGCACCCACCATGGTCCCTGCACCCACCATGGTCACTGCACACACCATGGTCACTACACACACCATGGTCCCTGCTCCCACCATGGTCACTGCACCCACCGTCGTCCCTGCTCCCACCGTGGTCCCTGCAGCCACCACTGTCCCTGCTCCCACCATGGTCCCTGCTCCCACCATGGTCCCTGCACCCACCATGGTCCCTGCACCCACCATGGTCACTTCACCCATAATGGTCACTACACCTACCATGGTTCCTGCTCCCACCGTGGTCACTACACCCACCGTGGTCCCTGTTCCCACCATGGTCATTGCATCCACCATGATCCCTGCTCCCACCGTGGTCCATGCTCCCACCGTGGTCCTTGCACCCACCACGGTCCCTGCTCCCACAATGGTCCCTGCTCCCACGATGGTCCCTTCACCCACCATGTTCCTTGCTCCCACCATGGTCTCTGCACCCACCATGGTCCCTACGCCACCATGGTCCCTGCACCCACCATGGTCACTACACCCACCATGGTCCCTGCTCCCACCGTGGTGCCTGCTCCCACCGTGGTCCCTGCTCCCACCGTGGTCCCTGCTCCCACCGTGGTCCCTGCACCCACCACGGTCCCTGCTCCCACCGTGGTCCCTGATCCCACCATGGTCCCTGCACCCACCATGGTCACTGCTCCCACCACGGTCCATGCTCCCACCATGGTCCCTGCACCCACCATGGTCCCTGCTCCCACCATGGTCACGACACCCACTTCCCCTGCCAAAAAACGGGGGAGCACCACACATACAGAACAAACCACATTCACCACAAACCACCTTCAAACCAGGGCAAGTTGGACCAAAACAAACATCACAAACCAACCGCCACTACACAAACAACCGACACTTTATAATACCCTACTCAAGACAACCACCTCCCATCCACCACGCACATCCATCACCACCAAGAGAGCAGATGTACCTTCCCAGAACACAACCTATCACACACTCAACACACCAACCCAGAACCCAACCCATCCAAACAACATCACAGACAAGTACAAGCACACCACAAACCAAATCATATGCCGAAGCCATAAAACAATCCAAAAACGAAAATGTGAAAAAACCACTCTTAGAAATAATCGGCCAATTAGACGTTTAACATCAGGTACACAACTACAAAAACGCAGAAAACAACGCATCATCAACAAACAAAAAACAACACCAGATATTGTCGTTAACCTGTCCAACCACAAACTTACCAAAACAGAAAATTCCATTCTAAACAAAGGCCTTTCATTTGTAGCCACACCACACCACATATCACCAGACACACAAATACATTGCATAGATCAATTCATCAGGAAGTTAGAATGCAAATACTACTTTTACAGCAACAACCTTGAAAAACCCACAGCACCATCCAAATTCAAACTACCCTCAGAATGGAGACCAAGCACAACACCCAATGCCATCAACAAACTCCGGTCATCACTCACCAAGCTTATCACCAAACCACCCGACAAGTCACCACGATCCAACATCACACACCATGAGAAAACAGCCCTCAAAACATTAGCTAATAACACAAACATAGTCATCAGACCAGCAGACAAAGGCTCCGCAATAGTCATTCTCAACAAAACAGACTACATTGCAGAAGTACACAGACAACTTACAGATGTCGCATACTACACCAAACTCAGTGAAAATCCCACTTTAGAATATAAAGACACCATAGATGCATACATTAACGAACTTCTAATCACAGGAGCCATCACAGGACAGACACACAGATATCTCACCGAATTCAAAGTCAGAACTCCACGCATCTACATTAACCCTAAGACACACAAAGGCAAAATACCACCACCCGGACGCCCGATTGTATCCAACTGCGATGGCCCCACGTCACGCATTAATGAATTCACAGACCACCTACTAAAAGACACGGAAAATGATATCCCAAATCTACTACGAGACACCACTGGATTCATCTAACATATAGAAAACACTACAGTGGATGCTGGCTCAATCCTATGCACAATGGATGTCAGATCACTATACACAAACATCCCACACGAAGAAGGCATACAGATTGTCACAGAACATTACAGACATACACTTGAAAAAACAAACACAAACAACAATAACCACACACCTGCACACATCTACCCAGACGAATTGGCCCAAATAATGAGATACATTCTTACAAAAAACAGCTTCCAATTCAATGAAGACTACTACATACAAACACATGGAACAGCCATGGGAGCCAAGTTTGCTGTCAAATATGCTAACATTTACGTGTACACCATAGTAAGCAGAATGTTATCAACATGGATGGGCAGCACTCCATCTCACTTAGTTAGATACATAGATGACATATTTTTCATTTGCAACACCAGTGAGAACGAACTACTTGAATTTCACGCACACATGAATAAAGAGCATCCCACAATAAAGTTTGACTTGGAATATTCAACAGAAAAAATCCAATTTTTGGACACAATGGTATACAAAGAAGATAACAAGCTTAAATTGGATCTATACAGAAAACCTACAGACAAACAACAGTATCATCACAAACAATCAAGCCACCCTAAAAACACAAAACTTTCCATAATCTACAGCCAAGCATTAAGATACAAACGCATCATCACAGATCCCACTAGATTAAAACAACGCACACAGGAACTCACAGATGCATTCATCCACCGGGGATACAAAGAGACAGAAATTAAAGCCATCATAGAAAAAAGCGAGAACACACAGAGAGAAGACATTCTTTACAAACAACCCACACAAAAACAGCCTAGGCCAGCTTGCATACTACAATACCACCCATCATTAGAACACATAGGCAAGTCCATTCGAACCTACTGGGAAAAGTACATCTTGTCTTCACCAATCTTAGCACCAATTTTTCCCAACTACCCAGTAGTAGCATTCAAGAAAAATAAAAGCATTAGGGACCACCTAGTCCACTCTAGCCTAATTAAAATAAAAAATCCAGATGCTAACAATAAGATCGTACCGACACCAGATGACACTCACGACATAGTAGGGACACTCCAACAATGCAACAACAGCAATTGCATCACATGCAAACAATACATGAACACTGCTGACAAATTCACTAGTTTCGTCACTGGTAAAGACTACAAAATCAACACACAAATGAGCTGCAATACCACCAACATTATTTACCTCATAGAATGCAAACAATGCAGCTCTCAATACATAGGAGAAACAAGTCAAACACTCAGCAAACGACTCACACAACATATCCATGCAATCCGACACCAAAAAGACACGAGAATCTCATGGCATTTCAACCAACCAAGACATTCTATGAAAGACATCACGATAAGACCAATTGAAAGAATTTTTACAGATTACAAAAAACTAAGATTAAACAGAGAACACTACTGGATCAAAGAACTCAAAACGATTCACCCGTTCTGAATAAACAAAAAAGCATAACACACTCACTCACTCACTCACCCATCCACCCACCCTCCCACCCACCGACCCACCCACACACTCACTCGCTCGCTCGCTCACTCACTCACTCACTCACTCACTCACTCACTCACTCACTCACTCACTCACTCACTCACTCACTCACTCACACATAGGAGGTTTGACGGAAGTTTGCAGACTGGCAGGTATGCATAGGTAACTATGTAAATACCGGGGTCGGCATTTTTAAAAACATGGTCCCTGCACCCATCATGGTCACTACACCCACCATGGTCCCTGCACCCACCATGGTCACTACACCCACCATGGTCCCTGCTCCCACCGTGGCCCCTGCTCCCACCGTGGTCCCTGCTCCCACCGTGGTCCCTGCTCCCACCGTGGTCCCTGCACCCACCACGGTCCCTGCACCCACCATGGTCCCTGCTCCCATCATGGTCACTTCACCCACCATGGTCACTACACCCACCATGGTCCCTGATCCCACCGTGGTCACTACACCCACCATGGTCCCTGCTCCCACCACGGTCATTGCACCCACCATGATCCCTGCTCCCACCGTGGTCCATGCTCCCACCATGGTCCCTGCACCCACTACGGTCCCTGCTCCCACCATGGTCCCTGCACCCACCATGGTCCCTGCTCCCACCATGGTCCCTGCTCCCACCGTGGTCCTGCTCACACCGTGGCAACCACTAATAAATTATATTATTTGTTGTTGGTACCACCTATACATGTATGTATCAGACTTGCCAAGTCTCATGCATTGTGCGTGAGTCACATGCAATGAACCCGCCTCTCCCACTCAACCCGGATGTCCTAAATCACGCCACAATTATTCATGCTGCTAGACGTATGACAATGTATGTCTGGCCCTTATATTCAAAGATATTTTCGGAAAATATGGAAATTTGGAACCCAAAAAAAAATTACAATTTTTTATTTGTCAAATAAGGTCCTGATTGTCCCAAAATTAGTCAAGCCAGGTGACGTTTAGATTTCACAAATTTCTTGGGGGTAGAACTGAGATTCTGATGTTATCACCTTATTGAAAGGAAACTATTATTAGGCTAGCGAGATCGAATCTCTCTGGAAAACTACAGTGATTGTTCCATTTATTATTAGTCACGTCCCATACACACTCCCACTCCCACTGCCCGCCCTCCCGCCAATCTGTCCTTCCATCCATCCATCCATCCATCCATCTGTCTTGCTGTCTGTCTGTCTACTTTCTGTTTGCCTGTCGGTCTTGATGTCTGTCTGTTTGTTTGAGTGTGGATGCGTGCGTGCGTATGTGCCTGCTGGCCTGGCCACCAGCCTGCCCACCTGTATGTCTATCTGACTGCCTGCCTGCCTGTGCCTGGTTGCCTGCCCACCCGCATGTCTGTCTGTCTGTCTGCCTGCCTGTCTGTCTCTCTGTCTGTCATGCTGTATGTCTGACCTCCAGCCCGCATGTCTCTGTGTGTCTTGCTGCTATGTCTGTTTGTTTGTCTGTCTGTCTGTCTGTCTGCCAGCCTGCCTGCCTACAAAATCAAACAACATATCATAAAGAACTGCTTTGAGAAAGTTGGTTTATGTATCACTTATGATTTTTCTCCATCGGCTAATGTTTATTTTTTTATACATCTATCTACTATAAGTGAGACATATGGGATGTTCCATGTACGAGGGTTCAGTATATGTTTCCATGCTATGTATTACCTGGTTGGCATGCTGTATTGTTGCAATGATCAATGTCCTGACTGTCACCCACACATTCTCGACCACCATTAGTCGGAGTTGGGTTGGTACATGTTCTGAGCCGCTTTCTTTGTCCCTCTCCACACGTCCTTGTGCAATCACCCCAGGAGCCCCATGTCGACCAGTTACCATGCACTGAATCAAGAAAAGACGTTTCTACCTAGATGACTTTGTCAAGACCATGGCTGGAGCAACCTCTAAGTGAACTAGGCGGTCACCTAGTTGGGAAGGGATATGGGTGAGGTGGGGGTGGATGGAGGGGGGAATGGTGCGGGGTGGGGGGGGGGGGGGCGCAAGATATGTGTAGGAGTTCAGCAAATGATAATGTCTATGCAGTAATAATCTAGTATATGGTTATTAATAGCAGTGTCTTGGCAGACACGTGTAATGCAGTATCGGAAATTTATTTATAGATGATAACTTTGTTTATCATTTAAACACGGCTTTCAGAATGTTTAATTTCTTTCGATATGAACGCGTGTAATATTCAACGGCTATTGACTGTGTGGACCTGCTTAAATTGACCAATTAAAACAATGACTGATGGCTCCGGCAAAGGATGCATCACAAATATGATATGAAACTTGGTTTCAATTAATGTCCCAACAGAATCGTAAAGATCTGGAAGTCAACTCAAATTGAAGATTCGATTCTTTGAAGCAACTGTCGAGTCAGTACCAGAATTTTAGAATTATAGTTTTCTGTTGTTCTGCAAATGGCCATTCCTCAAGATGAGCACTCGATTGTTAATGGATCAATGGTCAAGAAACTTACGTTTTCGTTTAGTCAGAGGTCATTTGCAGGCCAAGACAAGATTACACTTGAAATTTACAAATGGAATGACAGGCTCTGTTACAGAGCCAGTCATTCAAGTGGTAAATTTTCAAAAATAGTCTGCTCTTATCCTGCAAATCGACATTCATCAAGTCCACTGCAGCCACCCTTGGTTACTGCACCCAACATGGTCCCTGCACCCACCATAGTCACTGCACCCACCATGGTCACTTCACCCTGTGTGGTCACTACACCCACTGTGGTCCCTGCACACACCGTGGTCCGTGCACCCACCGTGGTCACTACACCCACCATGGTCCATGCACCCACCGTGGTCACTGCACCCACCGTGGTCCCTGCACACACCGTGGTCCGTGCACCCACCATGGTCACTGCTCCTGCCATGGTCCCTGCACCGACCATGGTCCCTGCTCCCACCATGGTCACTACACCCACCATGATCCCTGCACCCACCATGGTCCCTGCTCCCACCATGGTCACTTCACCCACCATGCTCCCTGCTCCCACCATGGTCACTACACCCAACGTGGTCCCTGCTCCCACCTTGGTCACTACACCCACCATGTTCCCTGCTCCCACCATGGTCACTGCACCCACCATGGTCCCTGCTACTACCATGGTCCCTGCACCCACCGTGGTCCCTGCTCCCACCATGGTCCCTGCACCCACCACGGCCCCTGCTCCCAACATGGTCCCTACTACCACAATGGTCCCTGCACCCACCATGGTCCCCGCTCCCACCATGGTCACTGCACCCACCATGGTCCCTACACCCACCATGGTCCCTACACCCACCATGGTCCCTGCTCCCACCATGGTCACTGCACCCACCATGGTCCCTACACCCACCATGGTCACTACACCCACCATGGTCACTACACCCACCATGGTCCCTACTCCCACCATGGTCCCTGCAGCCACCATGGTCCCTGCACCCACCATGGTCACTAAACCCACCATGGTCCCTGCTCCCACCGTGGTCACTACACCCACCATTGTCACTTCACTAACCGTGGTCCCTGCTCCCACCATGGTCCCTGCTCCCACCATGGTCCCTGCTCCCACCATCGTCACTACACCCACCATGGTCCCTGCTCGCACCATTGTCACTACACCCACCATGGCCCCTGCAACCACCATGGTCACTACACCCACCATGGTCCCTGCACTCACCATGGTCCCTGAACCCACCGTGGTCCCTGCTCCCACCGTGGTCCCTGCACCCACCACTGTCCCTGCTCCCACCATGGTCCCTGCTCCCACCATGGTCCCTGCACCCACCATGGTCCCTGCACCCACCATGGTCACTTCACCCACAATGGTCCCTGCTCCCACCATGGTCCCTGCACCCATCATGATCCCTGCACCCACCATGGTTACTACACCCACCATGGTCCCTGCTCCCACCATGGTCACTTCACCCACCATGGTCCCTGCACCCACTATGGTCCCTGCTCCCACCATGGTCACTACGCCCACCATGGTCCCTGCTCCCACCATGGTCCCTGCTCCCACCATGGTCACTACACCCACCATGGTCCCTGCACCCACCATGCTCACTTCACTCACCATGGTGCCTGCACCCACCGTGGTCCCTGCTCCCACCGTCGTCACTACACCCACCATGGTCACTGCACCCACCGTGGTCCCTGCTCGCACCGTGGTCCCTGCTCCCACCGTGGTCCCTGCACCCACCGTGGTCCCTGCACCCACCACGGTCCCTGCTCCCACCACGGTCCGTGCTCCCACCATGGTCCCTGCACCCACCATGGTCCCTGCTCCCACCATGGTCACTACACCCACCATGGTCCCTGCACCCACCGTGGTCACTACACCCACCATGGTCCCTGCTCCCACCATGGTCACTACACCCACCATGGTCCCTTCACCCACCATGGTCACTACACCCACCGTGGTCCCTGCGCCCACCGTGGTCCCTGCTCCCACCGTGGTCCCTGCACCCACCATGGTCCCTGCACCCATCATGGTCCCTGCTCCCACCATGGTCCCTGCTCCCACCATGGTCCCTGCTCCGACCATGGTCCCTGCACCCACAGTGGTCCCTGCTCCCACCATGGTCCCTGCACCCACATTGGTCCCTGCACCCACATTGGTCCCTGCAGCCACCATGGTCCCTGCACCCACCATGGTCCCTGCACCCACAGCAGTCCCTGCTCCAACCGTGGTCCCTGCACCCACCGTGGTCCCTGCATCCACTGTTGTCACTGCATCCACTGTGGTAACCACTAATAAATTATATTATTTGTTGTTGGTACCACCTATATGTATCAGACATGCCAAGTCTCATGCACTGTGCGTGACTCACGTGCAATGAACCCTCCTTTCCCACTCAACCCGGATGTCCTAAATCACGCCACAATTATTCATGCTGCTAGAAGTATGACAATTTAGGTCAAAATGCACTAATCCGGTCCTTATATTCAAAGATATTTTCGGAAAATATGGAAATTTGGAAATTTTTTATTTGACAAATAAGGTCCTGATTGCCCCAAAATTAGACAAGCCAGATGACGTTTAGATTTCACAAATTTCTTGGGGGTAGAACTGAGATTCTGATGTTATCACCTTATTGAAAGGAAACTATTATTAGGCTAGCGAGATCGAATCTCTCTGGAAAACTACAGTGATTGTTCCATTTTTTATTAGTCACGTCCCATACACACACACACACACACACACACACACACACACACACACACACACACACACACACACACACACACACACACACACCACATACACACACTGCCCGCCCTCCCGCCAATCTGTCCTTCCGTCCATCCATCCATCCATCTGTCTTGATGTCTGTCTGTCTATCTTGCTGTCTGTCTGTCTACTTGCTGTCTGCCTGTCTGTCTTGCTGTCTGTCTGTTTGTGTGTGTGCATGCGTGCGTGCGTATGTGCCTGCCTGGCCACCCGCCTGCCCACCTGTATGTCTATTTGACAGCCTGCCTGCCTGTGCCTGGTTGCCTGCCCACCCGCATGTCTGTCTGTCTGTCTGTCATGCTGTCTGTCTGGCCTCCAGCCCGCATGTCTCTGTATGTATTGCTGCTCTGTCTGTCTGTCTGTCTGTCTGTCTGTCTGTCTGTATGTCTGTCTGTCTGTCTGTCTGTCTGTCTGTCTGTCTGTCTGTCTGTCTGCCTGCCTGCCTGCCTACAAAATCAAACAACATATCATAAAGAACTGCTTAGAGAAAGTTGGTTTATGTATCACTTATGATTTTTCTCCATCGGTTAATGGTTATTTTTTAATACATCTATCTACTATAAGTGAGACATATGGGATGTTCCATGTACGAGGGTTCAGTATATGTTTCAATGCTATGTATTACCTGGTGGTGGGCATGCTGCATTGTTGCAATGATCAATGTCCTGACTGTCACCCACACATTCTCGACTACCATTAGTCCGAGTTTCGTTGGTACATGTTCTGAGCCGCTTTCTTTGTCCCCCTCCACACGTCCTTGTACAATCACCCCAGGAGCCCCATGTCGACCAGTCACCATGCACTGAATCAAGAAAAGACGTTTCTACCAAGATGACTTTGACAAGACCATGGCCGGAGCAACCTCTAAGTGAACTAGGCGGTCACCTAGTGCGGAAGGGATATGGGTGAGGTGGGGTGGGAGTGGATGGAGGGGGGGGGGATGGTGCGGGTGGGGGGAGAAGATTTGTGTAGGAGTTCAGCAAATGATAATGTCTATGCAGTAATAATCTAGTATATGGTTATTAATAGCAGTGTCTTGGCAGACACGTGTAATGCAGTATCGGAAATGTATTTATAGATGATAACTTTGTTTATCATATAAACACGGCTTTCAGAATGTTAAATTTATTTCGATATGAACGCGTGTAATATTCAACAATGGTTTCAATTAATGTCCCAACGGAATGGTAAAGATCTGGAAGTCACCTCTACATAGCAAATTGAAGATTCGATTCTTTGAAGCAACTGTCGAATCTGACAGTACCAGAATTTTAGAATTATAGTTTTCTGTTGTCCTCCAAATGGGCATTCCTCAAGATGAGCGCTCGACTCTTAATGGATCAATGGTCAAGAAACTTAAGTTTTTGTTTAGTCAGTGGTCAGTTGCAGGCCAAGAGAAGATTATATTTGAAATTTACCCCTGGAATGACTGGCTCGGTTACCGAGACAGTCATTCTAGTGGTAAATTTTCAAAAATTGTCTGCTCTTAGCCTGCAAATGGACATTCGTCAAGTCCACTGCAGACGCCCTTTTTGGCCGGCTTGACATTTAAAGGGTTAAGATGGCACACGAAGGGTTAATATCACTATTATCAGCCGAGTCAAAAACTAAAACTGTGCACAAACATAGCGAATGCAATGTGATAATCTTAGATGAGTTTGATCATGACCTCAATATCAGTATGTTCAATCCACTTGATATAAGGAAGCAGGTGTCCATGTTTCGTCCCTATAGGGTGAAGTCATGTCGAGATTTGAGACAATATGTTGATCTAAACCAAAAACTGAACCTTAAAAATATAGTTTTATACCAAGTTCAGAGTGACCTTGAATTTTGACCTGACCTCAATATCATTATGCTCAATCCGCTTGATATAAGGAAGCAGGTTTTCCAAGTTTAGTCACAATAGGGCGAACCAATATAGTGATCTAAACGAAAGACTTAGCCGTCAAAATAGTGTCCACATATCATCCAAAATTGAGGGATCCGAAATGTCTCTCAATTATGTGACGTCATAATCTGTTGAATATTTTGAAACAGCAACAGCCCGCAGTAAAATTAGTTTTAAAATATTCAACAGCTTACTTGATACCTGCAATTTATTTAGATTCTAGGAATTCAGATTTTAAAATCGATTCCACCGTTTGTAAATAGAGGGCGAAGCTTATCTAGAAATGAACCCTCCATTGATAAAGTATTCTATTAAAATCCCAGCAACAATTAAGCGGGGTATGTAAAAGGATGTTAGCACCTCTCGTTCAAAACAATATCACCTAAATAATGTCATAATATTTAAGACAGTGCTCCCGTAATATTGGTGGATGGAATGAACGGAAAGAGAAGTTCCAAATTTAGCGTTCTGCGATGGAATTTCCATTTAAATCTTCCTCTGTAGATTCTCGGGGATTATTGAAGTATTTAAATAGCAATTTTAATGAAATACGCAGTTTAACATGATTATCGATGATAGGCCTCGTTGTAGTTGATTTTATGCCAAGGAAATCTGTTACCTTTCTTCAACAACCGCCATGACGCCGGCATGAAAGGTCAACCTCTACAGTATGAATTCTAGGGTGTTGATGAATTGACATCTTAAGAAACATGATACTGACTTACGGGACACAGCATGAAACATGATACCGATTTACCTTCTATGTTGTGCGACGGCGGCACACAGCATGACAGGTGCTGATCTTTCAATTCTGAAATCGAGAAACAGATTGACACATTTTATTTTGAACTGACAAAACCTGCTCAAGACAAATGAACAATAATCAAGAATGCTGTGGCTGGTAAGAGTTGTAAAATTATGTGGACTGATTTCCTCTCCCGGCAGGCAGAGGTACCAGGTGTTTAGACATTATTTAGAATTACATTACTAGAATCATGGTCCAGAGACTGGTTAATGAAATTCCACCCACCACGCAAATGTTAAGTCCTAAGATTAGGGACTGGCCACCCAGAATTCACCGACAGAATGACAGATGGGCAAAGTGTCGCACTGGAGGAGACCAGTGTTATAAATGACATGGGTGGCTACATGGGCAACAATCTCACCTTCCACAAGCACGTCGAACTATCTGTAAATAAGGCCAACCAAATGCGTGGTCTAATCAGGCACGCTTTTCGTTATTTATAGGTCTGGTGCCCACGTCAGATGCAAGACATAAATCTGCTCGAAATGTACAAAGACGTGCCACTACACTGCTGCCTGGTACTAGAAACTTGACGTACGAAGACAGGCTGTGCACCCTTAGATTGACATCACTCTCCTACAGAAGGCTACGGGGTGATATAATAGAATATATGATACCTTTAAGTATCTACATTCCAAATACAATACAGACCATCCGGGACTGGAGCCAGAATCCTCCCAGATCACCAGAGGTCACGGCCTCATACTACACACATTCCAATGCAACACAATCACTGCACCAACACTGCTTCTGTAACAGTGATAAATCACGGGATCTACCCTAAGCGAAGAGGTCGTACGTGTTCCGTCCTTAAGCTGTTTCAAGACTCGCCTTGACAAGCTATGGTCACACCTGCTGTATAGCGCATGTTTCCAGAAACCTTACCAGCTATTATTTTGCCCCCACACTCTTCACACTCAGCAATTGTTTGCTAAAGACGGAATAGTAGGGATTGTCCTGTCAGTCTGTGCTAAGATACCAAAAAGACCAATTATTGCATGGGATATCCATTATAATTGTAAATAAGCTTCATATCCCTGCGTCAGGTTTTGGTAGGGATTGTCCTATCATTCCACACCAAGAGCACGCAATAACTTTTGCTAGCGTAAAGGAGTCTGTGCCTATTATAAAGAACCTCGCACTGTGTCCAGGATCACTCTGTGTATAGCGAATCAAATTACATCGACCAATCACCAGACATGGTAGAAATCGTTTCAACTAGTTCAGTTTTCCACGCGCATCTCTCCATAATATAGATAGTGTGGATCCCTCGATAGTGTTCAGGATAATTTTCAGAAAATCAAAGATGGCCACCAACACATTGACCGATCAAAATTTGGAATAGAAATTTTAGAGGCTACAACTATAGAATCCTTCCAGCTAAATTTGTTTTAAATTGCCCAAGATGTTAATGAGGAATAGCATCTTAAACGAATTCTCATTTTCCGGAAAATCCAAGATAGCCACCCAAAAAATCAAGCAGTCAAAATTTTGTATGCAATTCTGAAGTGTACCAGACCACTGGAAAACTGACCAATCAAAACTATGTATACATATTCTGAATCCTACTACCAAAGGGGCCTTAAATCGGCCAAGCAGTTAATGATCAACTAGCCTTTTAAGCGATTTCCAGCCCTTGTTCGGAAAATTTAAGATGGCACCGAACAAATTGACCAATCAAAATTATGCATACAAGTTCTGAAGCACACATCCCTAGGGTTCTTCCAGTCATGTTTGCTGGAAATCGTTCAAACGGTTAATGAGTAGTAAGTAGCCTCTTAACGGATTTCAGAAATTTTCAAAAAATCCAAGATGGCCACCAGAAAGATTGACCAATAAAGATTCTCTATGCAATTTCTGAAACATACCAGCCTAGTGTCCTTCAAGCCAAGTCTGGTTGAAATTGTCCAAGCAGTGGATGAGGAGTAACATTTTATACTATTTCACACCATTTTTCAGAAAATTCCAGATGGCCACCGAAAATATTGACTCTTCAAAATTCTGTATATAATTTCTGAAGCATACCACTCTTCCAACCTTCCAACCAAATTTCCCTTGAAATCGGCCAACTGGGTAATGAGGAACAGGCTCATAACTGATTTCCAGAAAATCCAGGATGGTCGCCGGGAAAAAATTGACCAATAAAAATTCTGAATACAAGTTCTGAAACTTTCCACCCTAGTATCCTTTCAGCCAAGTCTGACTGAAATTGCCCAAGAAGTTAATGAGTAGCGTTTTAAATTATTTCCCGCCAATTTTCGGAAAATTCAAGACGGCCGTCGAAAAAAATTGGCCAATCAAAATTCTGTATACATATTCTGAAGCATACTACACTAGGGTCCTTCCCACTGAGTTTGATTGAAATCGGCCCAGTGGTTAATGAGGAGTAGGCTTTTAACTGATTTCGAGAAATTTTCAGAAAATCCGGGATGGCCGCCGAAAAACGTGTGAATCAAAATTCTGTATACAAGTTCTGAAACCTATTAGCTTAGTGTTCTTGTCATTGAAATTGCCCAAGCAATTAGTGAAGAGTAGTGTTTTAACCGATTTTTAGCCATTTTTGGGGAAATTCAAGATGGCCACCGAGAAAATTTACCAATCAAAATTCTGTATACATTTTCTGAAGCATACCAGTCTAGGGTCCTTCGAGCCAAGTTTGCTTGAAATCGGCCGAGTAGTTAATGAGGAGTAGGCTTTTATCTTATTTCCTGAAATTTTGTGAAAATCCAAAATGGCCGCCGAAAAAATTGTCCAGTCAAAATTCTGTATATAAGATCTGAAGCCTACCTCCTTAGGGTCCTTCCTGCCAAATTAGGTTGAAATCCGCTAAACGGTTAATGAGGAATAGAGGTTTAAAGCAAAAGTTGATGGACAGATGGACGACGGATGGTCGCCATGGCATAAGCTCACTTGCCCATTCTGGTAAGATGAGCTAAATACCATGAATGAGAGAAGACGACAGATCTGAAACTGTTTATTTTTTATTGGCATGTCGGCATCTTACAATCCATGCAGTGTTGTTACTCCTATATGCACACCTAAGTTAAATATGTCAATCATGAAATGAGTCTGGTGGGGATTGTCCTGCCAGCAGGGCCGGATTTACCTCCACTGCCGCCCTAGGTCAAATGGCGGAGTGGGGTGGGGGGGGGTCGGGTCTGTCGGGCCTACTCCGAGAAAATGTGAAAACTATGTGCTCTGAGAAGCCATTTACAGCATATTTGGCAACAAATTCCATCCTAATATTTTTCTGAAGTTTGGCTGAAGTTCACCCTTAAACAAAAATAAATCTAACTTTGAGACCAAAGTTAACGGCCTTAGTTGATCCGATCCAGTTTGTAATGAGTAAGACTGAGTCATTGAGTCTACCGTAACTCGTTGTTTTCTAAGCCGGCCAAGAACCGCCTCCACTGGGGTCTCCTGAAATATCCATTTGCAAGCCAAGAGAAAAACTACTTCTAACAATTTACCACTGGAATGACACGCTCTGTAACCGAGCAAATCATTTCAGTGGTAAATTTTCGAAAATAGTCTCTTGGCCTGCAAATGGACATTTAATGAACAAATATTTTGACTTTCTTGAACTAATTTAGTCATTAGAAATTTAAAGGGTTAATCATTACAAATTGGATGAGATCGAGTCTTGTGTGATGACACTGTGAGTATCTGGCTTGTGTGATGACACTGTGAGACTACGGCTTGTGTGATGACTCTGTGACACTACGGCGTGTGTGATGACACTGTGAGTATCTGGCTTGTGTGATGACACTGTGAGTATCTGGCTTCTGTGATGACACTGTGAGACTACGGCTTGTGTGATGACACTGTGAGACTACGGCTTGTGTGATGACACTGTGAGTATCTGGCTTGTGTGATGACACTGTGAGTATCTGGTTTGTGTGATGACACTGTGAGACTACGGCTTGTGTGATGACACTGTGAGTATACGGCTTGTGTGATGACACTGTGAGTATCTGGCTTGTGAGATGACACTGTTAGACTACGGCTTGTGTGATGTCACTGTGAGTATCTGGCTTGTGTGATGACACTGTGAGTATCTGACTTGTGTGATGACACTGTGAGTATATGGCTTGTGTGATGGCACTGTGAGTATCTGGCGTGTGTGATGACGATCTGAGTATACGGCGTGTGTGATGACACTGTGAGTATATGGCTTGTGTGATGACACTGTGAGTATCTGGTTTGTGTGATGACACTGTGAGTATATGGCTTGTGTGATGACACTGTGAGTATATGGCTTGTGTGATGACACTGTGAGTATCTGGCTTGTGTGATGACACTGTGATTATATGGTTTGTGGCTTTACTCAAATGAAAATGGAGGATTCCAGTTGCTCAGCCAATCATATGACGTCATAATCCACTATGTCACATACAGGTTGACGTCATAATCAATTACATCAAGAATGACGTAGCTAAGGCCGTCACGAACGCAAAATTGATGATGGGCTAAGCTTTGTTGTACGAATTGTATGTATTTACTATTTAATAAACATGCTGTTGAATATTTTGAAACTAATTTGACTTGGTTCTGTTGCTGCCATAACAACACTACCCAGTCAAATTAGTTCAAAATATTCAACCGCTTTCTTGTATAGCTTGCTGGAAATTAAGATTCAGTGAGTGCAGGGATCGATCGATCCAAACACAGACAAAATATGGGTGGAGCTCAACTGGGGATGGGCGGGGCATAGCTAAAAGTTGATTCCTCCAATGAAAGCATGCTTATTTCACACAACTGGAAGGAACTTTCATATTGGCAAGGTCATCTATAACATCATTATATGAAAATGTGTTCTAAAGTTCAGTAGTTCAGTTCCCAAGTAGTTAAAGAGGAGTAGACGATTTTCAGCCATTTTCGGAAAATTCAAGATGGCCACCGAACAAATTGACCAATCAAAATTCTGTATATCTGTATATATGTTCTGAAGCATCATATGCTAGGGTTCTTCCATCCAAATGTAATTGAAATCGGGCCCCGTGGTTATCGAGGAGTAGGCTTTTAAGTGATTTCCAGAAATTTTCAAAAAATCCAAGATGGCCGCAAGAAAAAATTGACCAATCAAAATACTGTATACAAGTTCTGAAACTATCCTCCTAACTATGTCTGGGTGAAATTGCCCAAGCAGTTAATGAGGAGTAGCATTTTAAACGATTTCCCGCCATTGTTCGAAAAATTCAAGATGGTCGCAGAAAAAATTGATCAATCAAAATTATAAGTTATAAAACTTACCTCCACCCCCCCCCCCCCCCCCCCATACGACCAAACATGCCAAATTAATTTGAAATCCGCCAAGCGGTTAATGGTGAGTAGCCATTTTAAGCAAAAGTTGACGGACGGATGGATTGGACGGACGATGGATGGTCGGCATGGCATACGCTCACTTGGCCACTCTGGCCAGGTGAGCTAAAAATGGGAAACGCTATGTCTACATTCCGTGCCGTTCCTTGTTTTAGTGTTAAATAAATAATTAAGTTATGAATATTGATCACGAGTTTTAGATCAGTCATCACTAACTGTTAAGGAAGTATTGAATAGTATGCCATTCTGTCCACAATGACCACAATGCTATGAAAAACATACAATTGTCTTATCATAACAGCCGTGTTTAACTTTCTCATTTCGGAAATGAAACGGCTAAATGCAAAAACAACAATTCAGAAACTAAGCCAGCAAGAGCTATCTCACTTGTATTGAGCGTAAAA
The DNA here is from genome assembly GCA_034401795.1 of Chaetoderma sp. LZ-2023a. Lineage (NCBI taxonomy): Eukaryota > Metazoa > Mollusca > Caudofoveata > Chaetodermatida > Chaetodermatidae > Chaetoderma > Chaetoderma sp. LZ-2023a. The sequence goes on along the minus strand of CM067363.1, from coordinate 52,355,192 downwards.
TGTACGTGTTTTCAAGGCTTGTTTATCTCACTTGTATTGAGCGTAAAATGTACGCGGTCACGTGTTTTCAAGGCTTTTTTAAACCTTAGCCGCCCATACGTTATTGCACAGTGTTAATAAGACTATTATTAATTCACGACCATATATAATATAAACTACCATTTGGTACAAATGCTGTCGGGTGTCTTCTGGCATATTCTATGTGGCCAGTTTAATTTAATCGTCAAAATTTTTTGGTACTTATCACTTGCCTTCCCGGTAATCCGGCCCTGTCTGCCAGCCTTCTCCCTTTCTTTGTAATATATATCAGGTTGAGGGTACATGCCACACAGTGTTAACTAACGAAAACAAGAGCCATCAAAAGACGGCATATCCTCCCACCACACACCCCACCCCTAGCGTTTGTCTGTCGTTTTATTAACCACATAAACGTTCAATCTTTCAATCACTACTTGCTAAATAAATCTACTTACATTTAGCGCTAGAAAAGGAGTTCTAATCTTGCATTTAATGCCTTCTAATGCAAGAACCACAACTAAAAGTTTACTTTGAATTTCAGACACTTTATCCCGATCATGACTGGTAAAAAAAATGATTCCCGTGACTTTGATCTCTTACTGCTTAACAAGAGGTCAGTTGACCTGCAGATTAAGATTCCTTTTCCAACCATTGATTTTGCATCATCCTGGCGTCATATTAATTCTAAATTCCTAGACCCGTCACTTAGAACAGTGCTCTTTAAGCTCTATCATGACGTTTTACCTGTCGGTGAATACCTGAGGAAGATCAAACTTGGGACCTCATTTGTGTGTCCATTCTGTCAATATCCACTTGAAACAGCTGAGCACCTGTTCTATTCATGTCGCTTCATTCTGCCATTAATTAATGTTATTAAGAACTGGATTGCTGAAACATCCCTTGATCAAACAGAATTAGATGGCACATTAATTAAATTTCTCTGTTTTCAGGCTCCAGGGGAAGGTATAATAACGATCTCATTATTTATCTAACTGCGCTGGCTATAAATTATATTTGGAGTTTCAGAGTCCCTTTAAAACAGGGCAATTTTACTAATATGACGTCTGCCGATCTGGCAGTTGCCTTCTTTGCTAAATTAAAATTCTGAATCATTCTTGACAGATTTAGATTGCTAGACACGGAATTCCAAAAATATTGGATTGATTCTAAATTATTCTGTTCGATTGGAAACGATAATCATTTAGTTTATACTTTTGACTAACTCCAGATAGGAAACATATGTGCAGGTGCGCGCATGCGCATGGGCGCACGTGTATGTGTATGTATATGTGTATGCCTGCATACATGTATACATATGGGCATATACGTATGTGTGCGTATATGCATGTGCACGGGTGTATATGCATGTACCGTGAGGCATAGCGCGCGAGCAATGGCATTCCCTTAAAATCTGGAATGTCATTGAAATACTATAAATACTATGTTATTTACTACGCCGTTCCATTCATAATCTTATCGTCAACACCACCCACCACACCCCAGCCGTCAATGAGCGCTCAGCCAATCAGCGATCAATAATCCTCCTCCTCCACTAGAGCTCGATTTAGCGGAAACGACACTGTGTAGATCAGCGAGCAGTGTTACAGGCCTATAGCTACATACATAGTGACTGGGCTGTAGCCGAAGAAATCTTATACATATGAAATGAAATGAAACGAAATTTATTACGCTCAGACCAATTTTACATTGATACATGAGGAATATTTTAGAATGCTTATTATACGCTATAGACAGAGTTTTTATATTTATATTTACTTAGTATATTCAATTTACAATTATCATCTTCATTCATCCACCTCAGTCATCCTCAGTATGGTCATCATTCTTTGTTGTTATAGTTATTATTGTTGTTGCTGTTGTTGCTTTTGCCATTGTTGTTTTTTGCCATCGTTGTTTTGCCGTTGTTGTTGTTTTTGTTTTTGCCATTGTTTTTCCCGTTGTTGGTGTTGTTGGTTGGTTGTTGTTGTTATAGGTGTATCTGGTACAGTTATTGTCATCGTCGTTGTCGTCTCTGGTGTTGTTGTTGCCATGTTATTATTATTATTATTGTTGTTGTTGTTGTTGTTGTTGTTACTGCTGCTGCTGTTGTTGTTGTTTTTCTTGTTGATGTTGTTGCTGCTGCTGTTGTTGTTCTTGTTGATGTTATTGTTCTTGTTGTTCTTGTTGATGTTGTTGCTGCTGTTGGTTGTGGTGCCATCGGATAGGGAATTGCTTTCAAATGATTCTGATAAAAATACACAGTTTACTCAATAGTTTCTTATTTCGCGATGAGAAGAGCTTAGAGAACTTATAGTAGTTTGGGCGAATATAATAATATTTTGGGAGGAGTTCTATGCGTATGTCTTTAAAGACGAGTGAGAGCATAATGGTACTCATCACCTATGTCATATTGTGTGCATAAATTACATTTCCTGTTCTCTCTAGTTCTGTTGGCTATTTTAAGCTGAGATTTTATGCTCCTATAACACTATGTATGAAGTTAAATATTTTACCGTGTATATTTAGTTTGACTATTTTTTGCCATAGTCCGACTCTCCAAACTGTATCGAATGTCTTAGCAGTCAATAAATGCACAAAAAATTATTTTATGCTTGCTTTTAAAGATTTGTATTAGAGATGCTACAGTAAATATATGATCAGCCGTCGAATACCCTCCCCTGAAACCCGCTTGCTTCTCAGCAAGCAATTTATTTTCTTCCATAAATATGTTTATTCGGCGGCAAACGACAGATGTAAATAATTTACCCTAGCAGTTAAGTATCGTTATAGGCCTATAGTTTTGCGGTTCTTTTTTTATAAATTGGTATAATAATTCTGTGGGTCCAAGTAATTGGTATTTCTCCGCTGTCTAAAATTCTATTGAAAAGATGTTTATAGATGTGTATCATTAAAGGTTCTGTGGTTTTGATGTATTCGTTCGTAATTTCATCTACACCTGCTGATTTATTAGATTTTAACTGTTTAATTGCTTTGTTAATTTCGCTCTCGGTTATAGGGACAATTAGGGGTCCGTTGTCTATATTTATATCTAGATCTGGGTCGGCAGTTGGTCCGTCGTCGACTACTGAATCGCGTTCATTATCAATCAATTATAATAAGAAATAGCTTGCATGTCTGCTTTACAAGGTATCTTACTTTTAGGTCTAATTAATTGCCAGTAGGCTTTTGTGTCTTTCAACCTCATTTTCCTTATTTTATCTCTTGACATACTTTTATACTGAGCAATATTTTTGGACATTATTTTCTTGTATTCTTTACTGGCGTCTAGCATGGCACTTTTGTTGATATCTGTTATATTTATTTGGTAGCTCTTTCTACCATTGGTGTATTTCTTCCTTGCCCGGCGGCATTCAGGGGAGAACCATGGCTTGGCACATCTTTCCCTTTCCGTCATGCGCTTATTACCTGCCCTACTAAAGCTTTGTATTGCTGCGTGGTTGAAAATGTGTGACATACTATCGGTTATTTCATCAGTTGTTTGTTGGTTTTGACCGTTTACATTGTCAGATTAGATTTTTTAATGCACTACATTTAAAGAAAAGTACACCTAATGTTATGAATTACGGGGAATTAGGGAGGTTTCCATTAGAAATTACAATTAAATGTAATATGGTTAGGTTCTGGGCGGGGCTAATAAACGGGGGATCTGGAAAACTATCATATGTTCTTTATTTTGTATGCATTGATTACCGAGCAATACAAAATGCACCAGAATAAAACAATTAAATGGATCGATAGTATTAAAAACATTCTAGAAGTAACAGGGCAGATAGGTATGTTTACAACGGAAAATCTGAATAGCAAGCTACTAGTCCAACAAGTAAAACACACCCTAGAGCAGCAATATATAGAGAAATGGACTTCCACTTTACAAGAATCAACACGGCTCACCTTCTACAAACAAGTAAAATCAGAAGTTGAATTTGAAAAATATCTTAAAATACTACCTTACCGTGAAGCCGTAACATTATGTCAATTCAGAACACTAAACCATCAACTCCCTATTGAAACAATGAGACAGGCTGATGTAGAGAGAAACAACCGTGTATGCAGTCACTGTAACATCATAGGAGATGAAATGCATTTCCTTTTTCACTGCAAGAACACAAAAAGGTTTGACTGACTCTAAACACAGCCCGCATTTCCGCGTGTTGGAATCGAAATCGTAAATTCCCAGAATCCCAATTTCGAGGTAACTATCCATGAGCGTTGTTGAATATGATGAGGCTAGTGTGACTGGGTGTCGTTGCTCCTTTTTGCAGCAATGGCTCCCGGTCGGGTTAGTTTCAAAATATTTAACAGCATGTTTACTAAATTCTATCAAAAACATACAATCGATAAACTTGACGCACATCTCAGTTTCAATTTTCAATTATTAGTCTCACTATTCTTAATATGTAGCATAAATCATGTTAATGTATATACGTAAATATCCAATCACAGTTTACTGTAAAATTATTATGCAAAATTATAACATATCGCATTTTATAGTCTTTTATGGAGAGTCGAATCTAAGTCAGTTTGACTTGTGACTCAATCCAATTGTTGTTAATTGACAAAAAAATATGTTTAAAACAAAAACAACCGTGTGTGCAGTCACTGCAACATCATAGGAGATGAAATGCATTTCCTTTTTCACTGCGAGAAATGTATCCATGAAAGAAAAAGATACATACCAGATTTTTACTTAACCTATATTACGGTAGAAAAAACGAAGGGGTTATTTGCAATTTGCAACAACCCGATACTAGACGGACTATGCAAATTTTACTTTCAAAGAAACAGTAACATGACGGAATATGACACGATGACTTGACTTGTGTATTTATAAAAATCAAATTTAAAATCTAACAATATATTTCTTTTAAGGTACAGAAATTATGCAGGTGTAAGCGAAAATTATGTTGCAGCAATGACAGTGCTCATTTTACAAAAATCACTTTTACACTGTACTCCATACTTTAGTATCTTACTAATTACTTCTTCAAATCATCTAATTATATTAATTTTTCTAAGCAATGGGATAATAATAATAATAATAATAATAATAATAATAATAATAATAATAATAATAATAATAATAATAATTAACGTTACTATATATTGTCACTACCGCAAACACGTTAAAAATGTATACCTCATGCGCTGTTAAATAACGGCCTGAGTGAATAAAGAAAAACTGAAACTGAACTGATTAAACATTCTGTTTTCTGCTACCTTTTCAAAGAACTCCTGCCATTTTTTCGTTACTCCACTTTTTGGGGCGGAAAGAGCATTGTACCCAGTTTTGCATTTTCAGGGCGACCTCTTGGTGCTCCCAAAAAGCAATTTCTTCACTATAGACACCAATAGGAAAAGTCCATACCACCCTAATTCAAACCCCTGCTGCATAAGAACTACTTGATATTTTAAAATCAAGTCTAAATAATCAATATGGCAATGTGTGTTTTAAATAATACCAAATTTTTGCCGAAAAATTCTTTATGGTTTAGATACAAGAGCAGATAATAGAACATGACAACTGCTGAAAAAACTACACAATCTGTGTTATCATTAATTTGCCAATAAACAGCACTTCCTCTCTGCGGTGTGACAGTGAGCCAATGACTCATTTCCTTCTGCACAAATACGCATGATGATTTTCTAACTCATTGCAAGAATGTGGTTAATTATTTTAAGCACAATTTGATTGAAAGTTGTTTTCACTAAAGGTAGGAAGATTTTCAGTTAAAATGTTTTTAAAATAAACATGATATTTCATATTTTTAGCTCTATGTCGAATAGGTTTCCAGGGAATTTAGAATGAATTGTTTATTTTCTCCGAACTACACAGTTATAGAGATACAATATATTATTATTATTATTATTTTTATTATTATTATTATTATTATTATTATTATTATTATTATTATTATTATAAATAATTGTATTATATACTAATGATGACAACGACAATGGTGATGCCGATGGAAATGTTAATGACAATGTCAATGTTGATGGGGACGATGACAATAACATCAGCAACGGCTGTCATGTAATTAGACGAATGCGATCCTCGCAGGATTATTGTGGTAATCCGCCATTGCATAGGAAGAATCATGATGAAAACAATTTGACTGAAAGTTGTTGCTACTCACAACAACAGCAAAATTCAATCAAAATATTTTAAAAACAATTGCATGCAGTCTTGCTTTCTTTTTTGGTGCCAGCTTCGCTCGAATTTTCAAATGAAATTTGCCTTGAAATTATCACTAGTGTTGACAAGTTTATAGCAATAACTTCCAGAAAGGATAGATAGTGCTGATTTATTGCTGACATTAAGTTACATGAGAGATAAGTGCTATTTGCTACTGTCCATGGCTTTGACATATTCAGCATCATTCAACTGAATGTTGTTGCAGTTTTCACTATTGCTGTGACTGATTTTGCTACCACTGGTGTTGCTGTTATTTCTGTCCCTGCTCACAGAAAAAAAAAGTTAATCTGAATTGAGTTTTTATCTACTTTTGAAATAAAAGCTGTCAGGTAATACATTACCGGGAAGGTGGAAATGAAACTCAAATTACACATTAATTAACCGTTTTCCTCAGCTATAGCTAAATATCTAAGATATGCATTGTGTCCTCTGTCATCTATAATGATGAATATTTTGGAATTTATGTGACTGAAAGTTGTTGCTTTCTAAGAAAGCAATGAATTTGTCAAATTATTTTTTTAAATAAACTTTAACTCCCACTACCCAAGACCAAAGAAGTGAGCTAATTGATAACTGGGCTGTGCCATTCGGCCAAATTATGCAAACCATAAAATGCAGTCCAACCTGCTATAAAGGCCACCTATACTAAATGGTAATTTTACTGCATGCTGCCAAACCGGTTTTCTGATAGTTTCAGAAATGGCATGGTTGAAATCAGCATTGCCAAATACCTATACAAAACCAATTTCGGCTTCAAAATCCATCAAATAAAAAAATCCAACATGGCCGCCAAACACGATGGCCGCCAAACCATTTGGCCAATCAATTTCCCTTGAACAAACTTGGTTCAGCTCTTGCCCTAGATGATATTACATGAGTTTTGAATCAATTCCTCCAAGTGGTTTCGGAGAAATTATTTAAAGAGGTTTCTAAAAATCGGCCAAAATCCAAGATGGCTCCCGGTCAAATGGGCCAATTGGCTTCCTTTGAACAAACTTGGATCTGTATGCCGTAAGGATGCTTCCTGACAAACAGAATTGAAATTGGCCCAATGGTTCTTGAGAAGTTGGCTAAAGAAAAAGTTGACGGACGGGCGACGGACAGACTACGGACGGTCGCCATGACATAAGCTCACTTGAGGCCATTCTGGCCAGGTGAGCTAACAATGAACCTTTCCAGTTTTAGCTATGCCACGCCCATCTCTAGCTATGCCACGCCCATCTCTAGCTATGCCTCGCACATCTCTAGCTATGCCTCGCACATCTCTAGCTGTGCTCCACCCACACCACGCTCGTGTTGGGATCGATGGATCTCTGAGCTTCTTGATTATCAATTTCTGGAAAGCTATACAGGTAAGCTGCTGAATATTTTGAAACTAATTTGACTGTGTGCTCTTGCTGCTTATGGCAGTAACGGCGCCCAGTCAAATAAGTTTCAAAATATTCAACAGTATGTTTATTAAATAGCAGGCATACAATTCGTACATTGTGTCGGACTATTAAGCATTTAAGACGGACTAAATCGAGGCAGTCATGACGTCATGATTATGACGTCATCCTACACGCCACGTAGCTGATTATGACGTCATATGACGTAATATGATGGATAGACAACCTGAAAAGGCCCATTACCACGTGGTATTAATTACCCTCGTTCCGTCAGAGGACGAGTATATTGTATTGGGGTCTACAATCTATGATTGGTCGAGTAAAATATGTGAGCTATAAATACGGGTGGTCTTTTAATACAAGTGGTCCATGTTGAGTGGACCACGCATTACCAAGTGGTATTAGCCCTGTAATGATCAAATTTACTCATGACAATTTCACTAGAGGATGAATTTCTAGGTATGCCACGCCCATTTCTAGCTAAGCTCCACCCCTTTTTAAGTTTTTCAAGGTAACTATACAAGTAAGCGGCTGAGTATTTTGAAACTAATTTGACTGGGTGCTTTTAAATGTGTGCTTCCTCTGGCCGCAACAACGTCAGGTCAAATTAGTTTCAAAATTTTCAAATATTGTTGATTAAATATTAAAGACATACAATTAGTACACTTGACGGCCTATTCAATGTTCATGACGGAGCTCGATACGTCATTCATTACGCATTTGGTTTGTGATTTGTTTCAAAATATTAAAGAACACGGCGTGAGATTCAGCACGGCCAACAATGTCTATGGTTGACTCTAGAATTATTGCCACGGGTAAAAATCTGACAATCCACTGACTTAAAATAGACAGGGTATTTGACGCGTTGTTTTTATTACAATCATATGTTTTGCACAATATTCGCGTCTTTTAAATACAACATTTACACCGACGCACGCCCAAGCGCACAATTGGCTGGTTGCGATGATTACTCCTCCCCACCCACCCCAACCAACCCGCATTTTTCTGTGGGGGCGGGGGGGGTAGATGAATAGATCTTTGCATTCTGGCCCCCTAGCTCCTATAACTTGTAAATGATATAACAATTTACCTCCTTTCAGTTTGGCAAGTTGATCCTTCAATTCTGTTCGTCTATCTGTTTCGTACGAGAGACGATTCTGTAAAGAATGGAGTCGATCTTCTAATGTGAGCCGTTTTGCCTTTTGAGCAGCCACTTCGGTAAATACACTCGTCTGCAACGCGTTAAATGTCGCATTCCATGCTGCGAAATCGCCTTTTTTTAGCCTACGTGCAGAAATGGCCGGCACTGCAAAGCATACCACGATAATGATCGTCAGAGAAAACCTGAGAACAGACATCATGTTGCTGATAAAACGTTAGTTAGTTTGTACTGGATGTACTGGTGTCAAACCAAAGTTATCATATGCTGGGATGATTATTGTACAAGATGATAGGACTATATATTGCAAAGACCTAGAAATCGTTGACACACTCCATTCTGAAGTCAGAAAAAATTAGATTTTCTTCAAGTGGCCAAAATGGGAATCTTGTCTAATATTTTGTGGGGGCATTTGATTGAAAGTTGTTGCTGACTTAGACAGCAACGTCTTTCGGTCATATCGGTCTGTTTCATAATTAGGTACGTGTCTATGAAATATGCAGTAAATAATGCTAATGTGTATGCAGAGAGAATGTGGTTTTGACGTTGAACATTCACGTGCCCTGTATCCGATGTATCTGCGTCCTTGATGCTGATAGATGGATTGAGTAACGTGCTGAGTATAGCGACCACCTTGTCAGGTAACATGAATTGCAGGAAGCCATGGAGTGCTGTGTATTTGAGGCCAGAGGGAGAGAGAGAGAGAGAGAGAGAGAGAGAGAGAGAGAGAGAGAGAGAGAGAGAGAGAGAGAGAGAGAGAGAGAGGGAGGGGAGGGGAGGGAGGGAGGGGGAGAGGGAGAGAGAGTAAGAGAGGGGGAGGGAGGGAGGGAGGGAGGGGCGGGGGGGGGGAGAGAGGAAGGAAGGGTGAGAGGGAGATGGGGAGGGAAGAGGAGAGAGAGGGAGGGAGAGAGAAAGAGGGGGGAGAGGGAGAGAGAGAGGGGAGGGCAGGGAGAGGGGGAGGAGGGAGGGAGAGAGGGGGGGGGGGAGAGTAAAAGAGGGGGAGGAAGGGAGAGAGAGAGAAAGGGAGGGTGAGAAGGATAGGGAGAGGGGGAGGGATGGAGGGAGGGGAAGGAGGGAGGGATGAATGACTTAGACATGAACGTCACGAACGCATAATGGAACTTTCCAGTTTCAGCTAGTCCTCGCCCACCTCTAGCTAAGATCCACACACACCTCGCTCGTGTTGAGATCGATCGATCCCTGAAATACATGACTATCAATTTCCAGAAAACTATACAGGTAAGCTGTTAAATATTTTGTAACTAATTTGGTCCAGTGCTGTTGCTGCCGTAAGGGTGCTGTTGCTGCTTACGGCAGCAACAGCGGCCAGTTTAATTTGTTTTCAAAATATTAAACTGCATGTTTATTAAAAAGCAGACATACCATTTTTACAACGTGTTGGACGATTAAGAGTTAAAGACGCGCCAAATATAATCATTTATGACGTAATGATTACGATGTCAGCATGCACGTTACTTAGGCCAAGTTCGAGTCCTAACAATAGTTAGCTATAGCTAACTAGATTCAGAGTCGAACTTCAAATAGTTAACTAGCTTATCAACTATAGTCAACCGAGCACCCGAGCCCTGTTCAGATGGTTAGTGCGATATTTGCGTAAATTTCAAAATGGTGGACACCGATCACTTGCCATGAATAAATGCATATAAAAGTGTAAATATTTCATTAAATAGCTTAGGTTTAATGAAATTATGCTTTCTCATTGTATGTCAATGTTCCCAAGCCATATTCCTTCCCACTTTGTCATTTGGACGCTTATTGACGTCTTAGCGGACACAAATAACCCATTTTCGTAGACCATCGAAACAGACGATAGAAAGGGTTAATGGAGACTGGTACCCGGCGCCAAATTTTCAGCAATGGTAATTCAATGGGGGACTGGGAACCAACGAACTATAGTTAACTATTCAGCGTTCGGCTTGTCATAGCGACTGCGCATGTTCAGTAAACCATGAAACTGACTATAGTTAGCGAGTCGAACTTGACCTATGTTGGCTATGACGTCATATAATCGAAGGATAAAATTGGAAAGGTCCATTGAAGACGGACTATGAGTTGTTGTAAGAATTGCATGTCTACTATTTAATACATATTCTGTTGAATATTTTGAAACTAATTTGAGTGGGTGCTGTTGCTGCCATAGCTAGAGGTGAGCCGGGCATAGCTAAAACTGGAATGGCCCATTGCCTATAGGTGCTGCCATTTTGCGCAAGGGATTGTGGTCATTCACGTTCTCGCCAAATCTCCTACCGCTAAATCTATTTTTTAACGAGGGCGAGGTAGCTAGCCTCTATTTAGATTGGAATCGTAGATTTAAGATACATTATCTAGATCTCTCGTGCTCATTAAACGCATACCCTCACTATTGGGGCTAGTTATACCTACCGCTAGTGGCCTGGGCTAATTGCTGAATGTATGTTTGCATCAGAAACAAAATTGTATTGTGATCTGTCCCACTGTGCCCACGTACATCTCTTAATCTCCACTTCAATACTCGTACCGATCAAACTGGACAAAATGGCTTCTGTAGTAATCTTGAGAAACTATTTACATCTAACAGGTAGACATTTTTGAAAATTTACCACTGTAATGACTGGCTCGATAGCTGAGCCTATCATTCCAATGGTAAAGTGCCAAAAAAAACCCAGTCTCTTGGTCTGCGAATGAGCATAGGATATCTCTATGATAATGGATGGATCTGATCTGTCACACAAGCATATGACGTCATAATTATTTACGTCATATTTAGGATGACGTCACAATCAAAATTAGGACTGGCCGCGTGTACACGTTCAGGCGATGTGTATACGGTTACAAATATCGTAAACGTGTACATGGGGAACATTTTGAAAATATACATATTTATGTGAAATAAATAAGATAGCCCTCAAAGAAAATGTTTATATATTTTGACAAATTAAGTCTCCGAATTTACCGCCACACTCTGTCTGTCAATGATTTCCAAATTAACCGTTTAACGCATAAGCCTCTCAAAACATAATTTCTGTAATGCTCTTGAGAAATGGCAATTTGCAGACCAAGAGGAGACAGGTTTTGTCTTTTAAATTTTATTAAATTCATGGGAATTTTTATTAGAAAATTCAAATTTTCTTGAATAGCTTTGAGTGTCAACGGGGTTAACCAGGTTCAGTTTCAGTTTCCCTTATTCACTCAGGCTATTTAACAAACCTACAATTTACATATATATATTATATGAGGGAAAGGTTATTTATACTATTGTAGGCGGTAGGCAATTATTATTATTATTATTATTATTTTTATTATTATTATTATTATTATTATAGTGCTAGGTGTAGCGGTAGTAGTAGTAGTAGTAGTAGTAGTAGTAGTAGTAGTAGTAGTAGTAGTAGTAGTAGTTAGTAGTAGTGGTAGTAGTAGTAGTAGTAGTAGTAGTAGTAGTAGTAGTAGTAGTAGTAGTAGTAGTAGTCGTCGTTGTCTGGTGTTGGCGTCATTGCTTTTATTATTGTTGTTGTTGTTGTTGTTGTTGTTGTGGGGTAGTGGGTGTAATTGTCGCCGATGCATATTTTGTTGTTGTTATCCTCGTCGTCGTTGTCGTTGTTGATGATTATGATGATGCTGATGTTGTTGTTGTTGTTGCTGCTGCTGCTGCTGCCGCCGTTGTTGTTGTTGTTGTTGTTGTTGTTGTTGTTGTTGTTGCTTTGATAACCTTAAAAATGTACAGTTTGCTGAGGACTGGCCTGTTGTATATTCCAAATGATTCCTATGTCGTTGCTGTACTGTTGTCTCTAGCATAGTATTCTGGGATAAATCGCTAAAAACCAATTATCCGCACCTAACGGTGACATCCCGCCACAGGTATTCCTTTGAATAACCAACACTTCTTGTCAGATCACATATGTGTGAATTACTGTTGAGCATTGAAGCGTGATCTTATCAACACAGATTAGCACTACGAATGTCGTGACGTGTGACATCTAAGTAGGCTGCTAATTGTCTGAAGCGACCACCACATTATGGACCACAAGAATAGAGGGATCCATTTATACTTGTGCACCGCCCACTTCTAGATTATCGCCGTCCAAGTTATGTGTGTGTTGGGACCAATTTTTATACTTTGAACCTGGAATTCCCAGAAGCTCAGTCTCAGAGTAACTATACATGCAGCTAAACTGTTGGATATATTGACGCTAATTTGCCTCCGGGCAGTGACTGTCTATGGCACCAACGGCCCTCGGCCAGGTTAGTTTCAAACTACTCAACATAACGTTTATTAACTTGTAGATCGATCAAAGACATACAATTCGTACACTTCATAACGGAATTGCTACGTTAAACCTTGTAATGACCGTGACGTCAGCTCCCTGATGACCTAATTGTCTATGCCGTTTTCTAACTAAGCTCCACATAAGTTCTGCGCAAGTTGGGATGAATTTATATAACTTGAACCCCGACTCCCAGAATTTCAATTTCAGAGTAACTGTACAGTTAAAATGTTGTATATCTTGAAGCTAATTTGCCTGTGAACAGTGGCTACATATGGCAGCAACGGCTCCAGGTCAGGTTAGATTCAAACCTTTCAACAGAACAGTTATTAAACTATAAATCGATCAAACACATACAATTGGCACTCTTCATTGCGGACTATTCAATTTTTCCCGACTGTGTTAAACCTACTAATGATTATGACATTAGCCCTCTAATAAAGTAATTTAATATGACGTCAATTACTTGGGTGACAGATTGGATCCCTCCATTAGCAACTGTACGTATTTTTTAGACAGGTGGTATTCGGACCACCTGTCTTGGAGAAGCGCCATCCTATTGCTTCCAGAACTATGTGGCTAGTCGCAGAAAGTAATTTCATGTTCGTTCGAATTATGCTTTTGTTTCTGTAAATTCTAGTTAAACTGTTATATTATGCCAACGTTATATGTTACATTGTAGAGCTCTATATGGTCAAAACGTGTAATTTCATTCAGTACCAATACAATTTCATTTCATTTCATTTCATTTCTAAACTCACCGTGGACTGATCGCCGCCAGCGACCAACTCATTGATGGCCAAGCCGGCCAAAGCGGTCTCTCTTGTGGTCTTGAGGAATATATGTCATTGTTGAAGGTGTATTTTCATGTCGAAAGAAGCCTATTTTTTGCAAATTTATTGCTGCAGTGACTGACTCACCGAGGGAGCCAGTCATGCCAGTGGGACATTTTCAAAAAGTTGTCTTATCTTTTCCCGCAAATAGACATTCAGTAATGTCAGATTTCGATCTTCCTTAGCCAATCTTGACCATCAAAGGGTGAATGACTATTGCTTGATGTTGACAGGGCCAAATACGAATTTTTGTCAAAAGTCGGTAAGCAAGCTTTAGCCCCGTTGTGTCAACTTAACCCTATAATGGTCAGGCCGGTCAAAGTGGCATCTGAAATTGTTTCTATGAATTTCCATTTAAAGACAAAGCGAAGATTAGTTTTGTAAATTTACCACTGCAATGAGTGGCTCATTAGCCGAGCCAGTCATTTCAGTGGTACCGTTTAAAAATAGTTTTCTCTCGGCATGCACATGAACCCTGAGTTATGATTTTCATTTTCGTTTTAATGATAAAGCCGACCTAAACATCATCTAGTGGTCTTGAGAAATATCCATTTCAATGACATCAAAATTCCCTTTTTGGAAATTGCAGTGAAGATTTTACAAAATAGTTTTCTCTTGATCTGCAAATAGACTTTAATGGAGCACAAAAATTTAATATATAGTATTTTTTAAATCAAAATGAGTATCGCTTAGTTGCGCTGTTGACACAATGCTGGTGGTGGGGCGAGGGCGAGGTAATAAATTGTTATTTTAATTTCCAAAACCACCATAATACACCCTCTACATTTAATAATAGGCTAAATAGATATCAAATTTATACTACATTTTTGCAGAAGAATGCTAAATACGTGTACACGGCGTGTACATGTTCGTTAAAACTAACGGGTACACGTGTACTAGTATTGCTCCAAATACACACCCCCTAATCAAAATACGTGATGAATGATGTAAATAGCTTCATCAGGAACATTAAATAGTCCATCAAGTGTACGAATTTTATGTCTTTACGATTTAATCCCCGGGATTCAATCAATCAATCAATCAATCAATCACTCAATCAACTAATGCCAGTGTCGCGATGGCGACCGGGTAAGGGCATAGCATACACAGTATGGTGTACAGCCAAAAGATAGTCTCATATGAATTGGCCAGTGTATCAGCATATCCGGCGTGTGAAAGCTGGTTCGCTAATCCAAGATTCTTGTCTTGGTTCGGTGGTCCAGCGGAAAGATTTCTGGGTTGCTGATGCTATGCCGAATTGCAGGATAACGGTTCGATCCCCGACCGTGGTAATAATGATCAACAAAGTAAACTAACGGGTGCACTCCGTAGGCGGGGTTAGTACAGAAATTGAAGGCATCACGTTGCCAGTGAATTAAAAAACTAAGCATAGCTACCTACCTATACCTACCTACCAAGCATGCAAGCAAGCAAACAATCTTTATTGACAAATCCAACATGTGGACATACAGACAATATTCAACATTCTGTTGAATATTTTGATACTAATTTGACTGGGCATTGTACGAATTGTATGACCTTACTATTTAATCAACATTTTGTTGAAAATTTGAAACTAGTTTTCCTAGGCGTTGTATGTCTACTATTATGAATTGCGTCCTATAAAAGCTTTACAGGCATCATAGTCAAAATGCTTAGTGAATGACGTCTCTAGCTCCATCGTGAATATTGAGTAGTCCGTCAAGTGTACACATTTTATGTTTTTACTTTTTAATCAACATTCTGTTGAATACTTTGAAATTAATTTGACCAGGCACTTTGACCAGGCACTGTTACGACCATAGGCAGCAAACGCACTCAGTCAAATTAGTTTCAGGATATTCAACACCTTATCTGTATAGTTACCTTGAAATTGGGATTCTGGAAAGTCGTGAATCAAAGTATACAAATTGATTCCAACACGCCGAAGGAACGGACAGAGCTTACAAATTTGAGCATTAAACGGCCAATACCACTTAGTAATGTGTGGTCCACCCAACATGGACCACTTGTAATTAATTGACCACATATTTTAGCAAGAGCATTCAGATAGTTAGCTTTGCCTTGCCGGACGCATGTAGCCCCAATCGCAATGCGCCGATTCTCTTATGGAAAGAGGGTATAAGTTATCCAACCTGTCACTCAAGTGTTGACGTCATAATCAATTATGTCACATGTAGGCTGACGTCACAGTCAAAATACGTAATGAATTACGTAGCTATGGCTATCAGGACTTGAAAAGTCCGCAAGCTGTGCGAAATGTATGTCTTTACTATTTAATAAACATTCTGTTGAATATTTTGAAACTAATTTAACTGTGCTGCTGCTATAAGCACCGACAGCGTCTCATCAATTTAGTTTTAAAATATTCAACATCTCACCTCTATAGTTACCTTGGAAATTGGATTCTGGGAAGTCACGGTTGAAAGTATATAAATCACAATGACGACGGCTATGAATACAGGCCTATCATCATCTGTTATTCTATGTTAACTGCCTCATGGCATAGCTGGTCAAATCCGCCCCTAGAGTGACCTTGAGCAATGTCAAATTGCATACCATGAGGGGACAGTTTTTGATAGTTTACCACTGGAATGACTCCCGTGACAGTCATTCCAGATTCCAGTGGCAAATCTGCAAAAACAGTCTTCTCTTGGCCTGCAAATGGACATTCAATATCTAAATATTTTAACATTTTCACCAAATTTAGACAGTAAAGTTTTAATATATTATGACGACAATACCAGGTACTGTGTCTGTTTCATTTTCCCCTATGTATTATAGTATAAAACACTAGGCTGAACATTCGAGATAGTGTATACATTTCCATTGTTATGTCTCGTAGGGCGTAGGGGCAAAGATTTTAATGTCGTGGACGCATTTTACTAGTCACTATATGTGTGGTAAATTTCAACAGTAAAACATGTATAATAATATTGTAGACCTTGAAAAATTAGACAAAATTCGCAAAAATAATGTACATGTGATTTTCATTAGTAATTTATTGTCCTTAATCCGTCACTGGGAAAAGATCCATGCATGCAATTATTAAGCACTGTGTACAGACAACTGATGTTCCGAATTTCCAGTCAAAACGGCTGTTATAACATTGTAGCGGGTGGTTAGATACATAAATCAACAGAAAGGGTATGTATGTGCCAAGTTAGTAATGCTGCAATGCGTTCGGCCCAAGAATTCCACCCATATGGTTAGATATATATCTGAATATGGTAATGAAGCATTGAGTAAAAAAATGTTTACCATGAAGCAATTTAATGCGTTGTACACAAAAATTGGCTGAAAATTTAGCCACTTCACAGTCTTCACTGCCCTATTGTCTGTAGGTTATGCTCGGCCCCAGATCTTCACCCACATAACCTCGAGTTTAAAAATTATAATTTAGCCTAAATTACTTTCAGCTGTAAACAATATGATATCATATCATTGCTAGCTATATTCATAATTAAATCAAATTCTACAATGAAATAATTCAGAAGTCCGCAATTCAATACCGAAAATTGGCTTAAATTTTGGCAGATCAGTGATTTTCAGTACCATACTGTCTGCAATAAGTTTGGCCCATATTTGGTTCAATATTCATGCATATTGTCAGATCGGTATATGAATACGCTAATGAAGTACTAAGCTTAAAAATGTCTACCATGAAGTAATTTTTCAGTACGCAATTCCATGGCAAAAATTTGCACAAGTTTTGGCAGATCCATGGTTTTCAGTAGCCTACTGTCTGTAATATGTTTGGCCCCAAAATTTCAGATAGATATACACCTGTGCAAAAGTTAAGCACCACCCTATTTTTACGCACATGCGAGGGTATATTCATGTGCTATGAAGAAAGCAATAGCATAAACATTTATGTACCCATCCATCTTAGTGCAAGAGGTAATAATGCAACTAGAGGAATGCTGATTATGATGGTGGGGAAACACTGTATGTTTTTGTTTGAACTTGAAAACGAGGCCTGAATATGGTTACGTTGACACAACTGACGACTATTGCCCTACAGTTGACACACATGGCTAGATTGTCATTAATGGTGTCTGAAAACGAAGTTTGACATCTGTGCACGAGTTTGAGACTGTCATTATTAATACCGGGTATATCCACCTTGTGTCTGGATGACGGCCTGGACACGACGTCTCATGCTGGTCACCAACCGACTGATACGCCATTGTGGTATTCGTTGCCATTCAAGATGGAGTGCGTCTGTTAATTCCTGTAGGTTCTGCACAGGAGGATCCCTCCTTCTCACCATGTTTCCCAGAATGTCCCAGATATGCTCAATAGGGGTCATGTCAGGGCTCCTTGCTGGCCATGGTAGGGTTTCGATGGTGTTCGTCAACAGATCCAGCTTACAATCAAATGAGATGCACCCCCCATATCATAGCGGAACCTCCACCAAATGGAATTTCTTCCATGATGTTACGTTGGTCGTACGCCGTGCGTCTGGACCTCCATACACGAGTTCGACCATCTGTGGCATGAAGCAGGAACCGACTTTCATCGGACCAGTGTACCCGTCTCCAGGATCTCATGTTCCAGTCTCTTCTTTCGTTGCACCACCTCAGACGCTCCTCTTTGTGGTGTGCAGTGAGGAGAGGACGTCTGACAGGTCTCCTAGCTTTCATGCCAGCAGCATACAGTCTCCTTTTGACGGTAGACATTGACACTCTATTGCGCGTTTCCCATTGCTGGCTGAGCACTCTGCTGTTGGTGAATGGAGATCTCCTAACAAGGCGTACTAGGGCTCGATCATCACGGGCAGTAGTCTTCTTCGGTCTTCCAGATCTAGGCCTGTCCTCCACCTCGTTAGTTTGCCCATGTTTTGCAATCAAACGACTGATTACAGTATGGTTAATGTTCAGCTGTCTGCCAATCTCTCTGCATGACATACCAGTGGTATGCATGCCTATGATTTGCCATTTCACACGATCACTTAACCTTCGTCTTGCCATAGCGGTTCACAATCAAGAGCTAATTCTCTCTGTACAAATAAACCACGGTCATGAACACAAAATTCCTAATCTTGTCGCCTAAATCTGTATGTAATGTTCTACACCTCAAACTGGGCTTTTACATAACTGAACACGTGTGCTGTTTCCCGCCACGCACGGACATCAAGTGGCGTGAAGTCATGCATGCATGTGCATTTCGTACTTGGAATTATGTCAGCTAACGCGGGGACAAAAAGTATGGCAGCCTAGTTGTACCATCATGTTTCTACGTTCTATTGTTTTTGCTGGTGCTTAACTTTTGCACAGGTGTATATATAAATACGCTAATAAAATATCGATTTAAAAAAATTCCACCGTAAAGTAATTTTATAATACGCAACTTAATAGCGACCAAAAGTTGTCAGATGCCAATAATTTACGTTCCGATATCTATGTACTCTGTTTGTAACCAGTTTTCAAACATCTAGCCATGCAGAACTCAATATGTATTATCATGTACTAGTGCTGTAAGAAATATTGAACGATTCTACCATCAAATAATATCATAATTACCAAGCATGTCCATGTAGTTACCTATTCGCAATATGTCCCCATTGAAAGATAGTTGGTTCACATTAGCCACAATCGAATAGATGTCGATATGTCCTGATATATCGCTTGTAATAGGTTCGACTCCAGAATTCCACCCATATGTTTACATAGATCTATATGAATGTCCTAATAAAGTATAGAGTTTAAAAAATTTCTACTGCTGAGTAATTTTGAAATCCGCAATTTAGTCGCAACTTACAGTTTTCAAATGCTAATAATTTACTATATATTCAGTATCAGAATCTCTGTGGTCGGTTTGTAACCAGGCTTTCGAACATAATACCATCTATAACTCACTAGATATTGCACGATTCTATCATCAAATATTTCTTGCAATAATGTGAAAATCTTTATATATATCCTATAATTCAGCTCCAGATAGAGTCTGAATTATCAAACAAAACCCCCATAATTTACACATATCGTCAACAAGATGGATGGAAAGATGGACAGCCTGCCCCAAAATATAAACTGCTTCTTCCTATAGCCCATAGCTAATCATATCCAAGGCCGATGCCATTACAACCATCTTAAAGACATGCCACTACCAAGAAACTATCATTATTACAATCGCAACTACCATCAACACTACATGGGACAGGTAAGAAACTGTAAATGATAGTCAGAACCTATGTAATATTGAATGTTAATATAACAAGATAACAACATTTCTCTCTGTCCTGCAAATACGTTGTCAATTTAGCACATATTTAATGGCTATAACTGTATAGTACATTGACTTTAACTTGAAGTCCATGTCTTCCTATATTATATAATGCCTGGGCCAGTTCTACATGTATAATTTATTATTTTGTTTTATCTAGCGGTCCATGGTCTAGATATAGTCATTGTCTTTGGTGGACAACCTGTTGTGCTACTGCAAATTGTATATTTGATATAAAATGAATTTGAAGCTCAACTTGAATTATAATAATCTCCGGCCACGCTATTTGCCATTAATGCCTTGCATCAATATGTGTACTTGTTTTAAGATTTATTTCGCTTGAACATTACATCGAGATGCACAAATTAAGGCTCTAACTGTATACAATCTAAACAATTTTGTTTTCACGCATTCTGGTGTGATATGCATCTTTAATGGCGTTAATTAATTAAACTATTTCGCCTACGGAACCAGTGTCTCAATTTAATGACAACTAACAACAGGAAAGCTGTTACTAAATTTGGACTAAACTGGACTAAATTCAGACTAAACTGTCACTTATTTTGTAAATAACTCGACTGGAACAAAATATTTAACAGAATACTCCATCAGGGATAATCTCTCATTCTGGTCTGTAACCTTTAAAGTGCTAAGTAAGGAACATTCGCGTACATAGGGGGGGGGGGGCAGATTTCTTCAGCTGAAAAACTTTATGGGACATTTTGTGATAACACTTATTTCCACAGATTATTTCCTAAAAAAGAATTATCACTCTGACGGCAAGAAATAGCCTCTCAGAACGTCTGATTTTCACATTTTTCCTAAAGACACTTATTCCCCTAAAATTTTACCCAAAATAGGGACACTTTCCACCGCTTGATCCGCTGGAAAAAACCTAGAATAGAAGCTAGGCCCCCGTTAACCTCATCCCACCCACTCCACCGTTTCGCTTCCATCCACCCAAACCCCTTGACCAATGTGTGTACGTCCGTGTACCAGCACAGAAAATGGCACACGTTATATTTTTCACAAGATTATTAATAGCAGCTCGTTCTACGCATCTTCCCTGTCCGAATAACAAATTGAAAACGAAAGTGTGTGTGTTCATGTGTGTGCGTGCGCATGCACGTGCGTGCATGCATGAATGAATGAATGGATGAATGAATGAATGAATGAACGAAAGAACGAACGAACGAACTAATGAACGAATTCTATTTTCAGACCATTGTCCAATCAAATGTCAAGACATGACCACTGATATACCGTTCTGTGTTGGCACGGCGCATGAAAAATGCGACATATAAATCAGTCGTGCGTCAGTCGCATAACGAACTAGTGCCAGGTAAATTTAGCTGGCACCGTACATGAGAGGTTCGATTTATAAATCAGGCCTTAGTTTGTTAATTGGCGTTATTCTGGACATAAATTCACAAAAGCTTATTTGATTCATTTTTAACTCAGCGTCGTAGTGCGGGTATCTGGCAACGGGGTGAGGGCAAAGCATAATTATGCACCCCCTCCTCCATTACAGCATCGTCCTATTGCACGATCCTCGCCCCCCCCCCCACTACGTTCCCTGCCATTACAGTAGCATGATTACGCCTGGTGGCCAGGTGTGTCCAGGATGGGATGACTTGTTCAGCTGCGGTGGGGTTGGGGGAGTGATCTAGATGCTCTCAGAGGGCGTGGCCTGCATATCTGGAGGTGCGGTGGGTTGGGGGAGTGATCTAGATGCTCTCCGAGGGCGTGGCCTGCATATCTGGAGCTGCGGTGGGGTTGGTGGAGTGATCTAGATGCTCTCAGAGGGCGTGGCCTACATATCTGGAGGTGCGGTGGGTTGAGAGAGTGATCTCGATGCTCTCAGAGGGCGTGGCCTGCATATCTGGAAGTGCGGTGGGGTTGGGGGAGTGATCTAGATGCTCTCAGAGGGCGTGGCCTGCATATCTGGAGGTGCGGTGGGGCTGGGGGAGTGATCTAGATGCTCTCAGAGGTCGTGGCCTGCATATCTGGAGGTACATTTGGTGCCCTTTGAACACCAACTCCATTGAACTTTGCCCACTTTACTATAGCACTTGGGCATGATTTCAGTTGGAAGTGGTACGCTCACTCGTATGCTTTTAAAAAAATACAACCGTGCCACATAAATGACAGCTTTGGATAATTGAATAGATGGTAGTTGATCTAAGTAATTCCACACAAGTGTGGGCTGGGTTTGGCTACTTTCTCCTGGATATTTTGAAAATCTAGGTGCTCTGAGGCCATCAATTTATGACAGATTTCCTCGCTGCTCGGTCCACCCCTGCTATAACGAATGCAATTTCGTAAACAGATTTTTCACAAGATTGACCTCTACCTCTTCAGATATATCGTTGCCACGCTTTTGCTTTTTTTAATCGGGAGGCAAAACATCCATAAATCAACGCATTTTAGACCACAGCATGTCATGCTGTGCATCGATTACGAGAAAATGTTTAAATGTGGGCAATATTACAGGTTTTAGTGACGAACATAGGAAAAAGTAAATCACGGATACACGTGTCATCGCCGTTTACATTTTGCAAATTCTGCTTTCAAAACACATCAAATTAAGCATAATTGATTTTCGTATATTTGTTAGATGCTTACGTAATTAGGACATCATGGTGCAAGTGAAATTTTATGACGTTTGATAACTAAATGTTATCAAGTAAACAAGGAGGCGCTGGGACGATAACAGGTGTGTAAATAGACCGGAACCTGTTCCACGCGCAAGGAGTTGTGGAATATTGACTGAATACAGAATTGGGCTGTCGGATTATTGGCTTGTCAGACGAGTGGGTAAGATTTTAGGACTACTGGGTTGTCGGACTATTGGGGCGTCCACCACACGCACTTGCATGGCATAACTGCAAAGCTGAAATTAAACTATCTGGTCACGGCCCCTGTTTCTAACAGGTTTTTATTTCCAGCAAGTGCTCCTTTTCGCATCCTCCAGCACTCGTTGTGTTGATAACATCATCAAAACATGTCTTTCAATAGATACGCCATTTTACCCAACATTTGAAGATATTATCAAAATGCAGCAGAAATAATTAATTATTTTACGTACCTTCTAAGTTGCCGTGTGAAAAACGTGTTTTCACTATTACTTTTTCAGTGCCCATAAAAATGTTCAGAACTGCTAAAGAAATGAAACAAACTGGTCCAATTTTTACGTCAGACGACATCTGCCAGCTGCTGTCACAAACACGGCATGTTGATTTCACCAACAAATTCTTTGCTACGGATGCGCCGAAGGGGCACGGGCCGCTTATATTGTTTTTAATTCTAGATTGATTTATTTCACGCACGCGCCAAACACAGCCATAGTTTCTAATATGCTAAAAACTAAAATTATTTTAACATTTTATGATGTGCAAAACAATCCTTATCTTCATTTTAAACACCAGATTTACTACTTTACAAAGCGAAGACACAGGATTTTGATTTTGAAAATAGTGTTGTTGCTGCTACATATATATATATATATATATATATATATATATATATATATATATATATATATATATATATATATATATATATATATATATATATATAACTGGTTATTGCTTATTGCGAAGACCCGAATTTGACCAGGTCACGATTTACTACAATAAATTAAGTTTCCCCTTTTAGCGGCGTTGCCGCGTTTGTATCATTATCTTTGCTGACAAACTGTTCTATAGACAGTGATGGCATATCACCATCTGGTCGCTATAAATAACAGACTTACCTTCCTGTTAGAAACTGGTACCTAAGTACACAAAAACTCTCTACAAATCGATACTGGGTATTTCCAAGCGGTAAAGTTATTTGGAGCAGTAAAATGTGTTAATGTATGTATTCTCTCACTAAACACATGCTAATTAATAAATAGAAGTTATCTTGTGACAAAAGCTTTTTGAAGGTTACTCAGACACCATGGACGGTTACTCAGACACCATGGACGGTTACTCAGACACCAATGAGGGTTACTCCGACACCATTGACTATTACTATGACATCATTGACAGTTACTCAGACACAATTGACCGTTACTCAGACACCATTGACTATTACTATGCCATCATTGACGGTTACTCAGACACCATTGACTATTACTATGACATCATTGACGGTTATTCAGACACCATTAAAGGTTACTCAGACACCATGGACGGTTACTCAGACACCATTGAGGGTTACTCAGACACCATTGAGGGTTACTGACGCCATGGAGGGTTACTCAGACACCATTGACTATTGCTATGACACTTGACGATTATTATGACACCATTGACGATTACTCAGACACCATTGACTATTGCTATGACACTTGACTATTACTCAGACGCCGTTGACTATTAGTCAGACACCATTGGCGATTACTCAGACACCATTGACTGTTACTCAGACACCATTGACTATTACTCAGACGCCGTTGACTATTAGTCAGACACCATTGGCGATTACTCAGACACCATTGACTGTTACTTAGACACCATTGACTATTACTCAGACACCATTGACTATTACTCAGACACCATTGACGATTCCTCAGACACCATTGGCGATTACTCAGACACCATAGACTATTACTCAGACACCATTGACTATTACTCAGACACCATTGACGATTACTCAGACACCATTGACTATTACTCAGACACCATCAACTATTACTCAGACATCATTGACGATTACTCAGACACCATTGACTATTTCTATGACACTTGACGATTATTATGACACCACTGACGATTACTCAGACACCATTGACTATTGCTATGACACTTGACTATTACTCAGACGCCGTAGACTATTACACAGACACCATTGATGATTACTCAGACACCATTGACTGTTACTCAGACACCAGTGACTATTACTCAGACACCATTGACTATTACTCAGACACCATTGGCGATTACTCAGACACAATTGACTATTGCTATGACACAATTGACTATTGCTATGGCACTTGACTATTACTCAGACGCCGTTGACTATTACTCAGACATCATTGACGATTACTCAGACACCATTGACTGTTACTCAGACACCATTGACTATTACTCTGACACCATTGACTATTACTCAGACACCATTGGCGATTCCTCAGATACCATTGGCGATTACTCAGACACCATTGACTATTACTCAGACACCATTGACGATTCCTCAGACACCGCTGACTATTACTGAGACACAGTTGCCTATGACTCAGACACCATTGACTATTACTCAGACACCATTGACGATTACTCAGACACCATTGCCGATTAATCAGACACCATTGACTATTACTCAGACACCATTGACGATTCCTCAGACACCATTGACTATTACTCAGACACCGTTGACTAGGACTCAGACACCATTGACAATTACTCAGACACCATTGACGGTTACTCAGACACCGTTGATGATTACTCAGACACCATTGACTATTACTCAGACACCATTGACGATTACTCAGACACCATTGATGTTTACTCAGACACCGTTGCTGGTTACTCAGACACCATTGACAATTACTCAGACACGATTGACTATTACTCAGACACCGTTGACGGTTACTCAGACACAATTAACTATTACTATGACACCGTTGACTATTACTATGACACCGTTGACTATTACTCAGACACCATTGGCTATTACTCAGAAACCATTGACTATTACTCAGACACCATTGACGATTCCTCGGACACCATTAACGATTACTCAGACACCTTTGATGATTACTCAGACACCATTGACTGTTACTCAGACACCATTGACTATTACTCAGACACCATTGACTATTACTCAGACACCATTGATTATTCCTCAGACACCATTGACGATTCCTCAGACACCATTGACGATTACTCAGACACCATTGACTATTACTCAGACACCATTGACCATTACTCAGACACATTTGACTATTACTCAGACACCATTGACGATTACTCAGACACCATTGACTATTACTCAGACACCATTGACTATTACTCAGACACCATTGACTATTAATCAGACACCATTGATGATTACTCAGACACCATTGACTGTTACTCAGACACCATTGACTATTACTCAGACACCATTGATTATTCCTCAGACACCATTGACGATTCCTCAGACACCAGTGACGATTACTCAGACACCATTGACTATTACTCAGACACCTTTGACTATTACTCAGACACCATTGACGAGTACTCAGACACCATTGACTATTAATCAGACGCCGTTGACGATTACTCAGACACCATTGACTGTTACTCAGACACCATTGACTATTACTCAGACACCATTGACTATTACTCAGACACCATTGGCGATTCCTCAGACACCATTGGCGATTCCTCAGACACCATTGACGATTACTCAGACACCATTGACTATTACTCAGACACCATTGCCGATTACTCAGACACCATTAACGATTACTCAGACACCATTGACGATTAATCAGACACCATTGACGGTTACACAGACACCATTGACGGTTACTCAGACACCATTGACGATTGCTCAGACACCATTGACGATTACTCAGACACCGTTGATGATTACTCGGACACCATTGACTATTACTCAGACACCATTGACGATTACTCAGACACCATTGATGTTTACTCAGACACCGTTGATGGTTACTCAGACACCATTGACAATTACTCAGACACCATTGACTATTACTCAGACACCGTTGACGGTTACTCAGACACCATTGACTATTGCTATGACACTTGACTATTACTCAGACGCCGTAGACTATTACACAGACACCATTGATGATTACTCAGACACCATTGACTGTTACTCAGACACCAGTGACTATTACTCAGACACCATTGACTATTACTCAGACACCATTGGCGATTACTCAGACACAATTGACTATTGCTATGACACAATTGACTATTGCTATGGCACTTGACTATTACTCAGACGCCGTTGACTATTACTCAGACATCATTGACGATTACTCAGACACCATTGACTGTTACTCAGACACCATTGACTATTACTCAGACACCGTTGACTAGGACTCAGACACCATTGACAATTACTCAGACACCATTGACGGTTACTCAGACACCGTTGATGATTACTCAGACACCATTGACTATTACTCAGACACCATTGACGATTACTCAGACACCATTGATGTTTACTCAGACACCGTTGCTGGTTACTCAGACACCATTGACAATTACTCAGACACGATTGACTATTACTCAGACACCGTTGACGGTTACTCAGACACAATTAACTATTACTATGACACCGTTGACTATTACTATGACACCGTTGACTATTACTCAGACACCATTGGCTATTACTCAGAAACCATTGACTATTACTCAGACACCATTGACGATTCCTCGGACACCATTAACGATTACTCAGACACCTTTGATGATTACTCAGACACCATTGACTGTTACTCAGACACCATTGACTATTACTCAGACACCATTGACTATTACTCAGACACCATTGATTATTCCTCAGACACCATTGACGATTCCTCAGACACCATTGACGATTACTCAGACACCATTGACTATTACTCAGACACCATTGACCATTACTCAGACACATTTGACTATTACTCAGACACCATTGACGATTACTCAGACACCATTGACTATTACTCAGACACCATTGACTATTACTCAGACACCATTGACTATTAATCAGACACCATTGATGATTACTCAGACACCATTGACTGTTACTCAGACACCATTGACTATTACTCAGACACCATTGATTATTCCTCAGACACCATTGACGATTCCTCAGACACCAGTGACGATTACTCAGACACCATTGACTATTACTCAGACACCTTTGACTATTACTCAGACACCATTGACGAGTACTCAGACACCATTGACTATTAATCAGACGCCGTTGACGATTACTCAGACACCATTGACTGTTACTCAGACACCATTGACTATTACTCAGACACCATTGACTATTACTCAGACACCATTGGCGATTCCTCAGACACCATTGGCGATTCCTCAGACACCATTGACGATTACTCAGACACCATTGACTATTACTCAGACACCATTGCCGATTACTCAGACACCATTAACGATTACTCAGACACCATTGACGATTAATCAGACACCATTGACGGTTACACAGACACCATTGACGGTTACTCAGACACCATTGACGATTGCTCAGACACCATTGACGATTACTCAGACACCGTTGATGATTACTCGGACACCATTGACTATTACTCAGACACCATTGACGATTACTCAGACACCATTGATGTTTACTCAGACACCGTTGATGGTTACTCAGACACCATTGACAATTACTCAGACACCATTGACTATTACTCAGACACCGTTGACGGTTACTCAGACACCATTGACTATTGCTATGACACTTGACTATTACTCAGACGCCGTAGACTATTACACAGACACCATTGATGATTACTCAGACACCATTGACTGTTACTCAGACACCAGTGACTATTACTCAGACACCATTGACTATTACTCAGACACCATTGGCGATTACTCAGACACAATTGACTATTGCTATGACACAATTGACTATTGCTATGGCACTTGACTATTACTCAGACGCCGTTGACTATTACTCAGACATCATTGACGATTACTCAGACACCATTGACTGTTACTCAGACACCATTGACTATTACTCTGACACCATTGACTATTACTCAGACACCATTGGCGATTCCTCAGATACCATTGGCGATTACTCAGACACCATTGACTATTACTCAGACACCATTGACGATTCCTCAGACACCGCTGACTATTACTCAGACACAGTTGCCTATGACTCAGACACCATTGACTATTATTCAGACACCATTGACGATTACTCAGACACCATTGCCGATTAATCAGACACCATTGACTATTACTCAGACACCATTGACGATTCCTCAGACACCATTGACTATTACTCTGACACCGTTGACTAGGACTCAGACACCATTGACAATTACTCAGACACCATTGGCGATTACTCAGACACCATTGACGGTTACTCAGACACCGTTGATGATTACTCAGACACCATTGACTATTACTCAGACACCATTGACGATTACTCAGACACCATTGATGTTTACTCAGACACCGTTGCTGGTTACTCAGACACCATTGACACTTACTAAGACACGATTGACTATTACTCAGACACCGTTGACGGTTACTCAGACACAATTAACTATTACTATGACACCGTTGACTATTACTATGACACCGTTGACTATTACTCAGACAGCATTGGCTATTACTCAGAAACCATTGACTATTGCTCAGACACCATTGACGATTCCTCGGACACCATTAACGATTACTCAGACACCTTTGATGATTACTCAGACACCATTGACTGTTACTCAGACACCATTGACTATTACTCAGACACCATTGACTATTACTCAGACACCATTGATTATTCCTCAGACACCATTGACGATTCCTCAGACACCATTGACGATTACTCAGACACCATTGACTATTACTCAGACACCATTGACCATTACTCAGACACATTTGACTATTACTCAGACACCATTGACGATTACTCAGACACCATTGACTATTACTCAGACACCATTGACTATTACTCAGACACCATTGACTATTAATCAGACACCATTGATGATTACTCAGACACCATTGACTGTTACTCAGACACCATTGACTATTACTCAGACACCGTTGACTATTACTCAGACACCATTGATTATTCCTCAGACACCATTGACGATTCCTCAGACACCAGTGACGATTACTCAGACACCATTGACTATTACTCAGACACCTTTGACTATTACTCAGACACCATTGACGAGTACTCAGACACCATTGACTATTAATCAGACACCACTGACTATTACTCAGACACCATTGACTATTAAGCAGACACCATTGACGATTACTCAGACACCATTGACTATTGATATGACACTTGACTATTACTCAGACGCCGTTGACTATTACTCAGACACCATTGACGATTACTCAGACACCATTGACTGTTACTCAGACACCATTGACTATTACTCAGACACCATTGACTATTACTCAGACACCATTGGCGATTCCTCAGACACCATTGGCGATTCCTCAGACACCATTGACGATTACTCAGACACCATTGACTATTACTCAGACACCATTGCCGATTACTCAGACACCATTAACGATTACTCAGACACCATTGACGATTAATCAGACACCATTGACGGTTACACAGACACCATTGACGGTTACTCAGACACCATTGACGATTGCTCAGACACCATTGACGATTACTCAGACACCGTTGATGATTACTCGGACACCATTGACTATTACTCAGACACCATTGACGATTACTCAGACACCATTGATGTTTACTCAGACACCGTTGATGGTTACTCAGACACCATTGACAATTACTCAGACACCATTGACTATTACTCAGACACCGTTGACGGTTACTCAGACACAATTGACTATTACTATGACACCGTTGACTATTACTATGACACCGTTGACTATTACTCAGACACCAATGACTATTACTCAGACACCATTGACTATTACTCAGACTCCGTTGACTATTACTCAGACACCATTGACGATTACTCAGACACCATTGACGATTACTCAGACACCATTGCCGATTACTCAGACACAATTGACATTTACTCAGACACCATTGACGATTACCATTGACGATTACTCAGACACCATTGATGGTTACTCAGACACCATTGAAGGTTACTCAGACACCATTGACGATTACTCAGACACCATTGACGATTCCTCGGACACCATTAACGATTACTCAGACACCTTTGATGATTACTCAGACACCATTGACTGTTACTCAGACACCATTGACGATTACTCAGACACCATTGACTATTACTCAGACACCATTGACTATTACTCAGACACCATTGACTATTAATCAGACACCATTGATGATTACTCAGACACCATTGACTGTTACTCAGACACCATTGACTATTACTCAGACACCGTTGACTATTACTCAGACACCATTGATTATTCCTCAGACACCATTGACGATTCCTCAGACACCAGTGACGATTACTCAGACACCATAGACTATTACTCAGACACCATTGACTATTACTCAGACACCATTGACGATTAATCAGACACCATTGACGGTTACACAGACACCATTGACGGTTACTCAGACACCATTGACGATAGCTCAGACACCATTGACGATTA
The DNA here is from genome assembly GCA_034401795.1 of Chaetoderma sp. LZ-2023a. Taxonomy (NCBI): domain Eukaryota; kingdom Metazoa; phylum Mollusca; class Caudofoveata; order Chaetodermatida; family Chaetodermatidae; genus Chaetoderma; species Chaetoderma sp. LZ-2023a. Next base: position 52,323,814 of record CM067363.1, on the reverse strand, counting down.
CTCAGACACCGTTGATGATTACTCGGACACCATTGACTATTACTCAGACACCATTGACGATTACTCAGACACCATTGATGTTTACTCAGACACCGTTGATGGTTACTCAGACACCATTGACAATTACTCAGACACCATTGACTATTACTCAGACACCGTTGACGGTTACTCAGACACAATTGACTATTACTATGACACCGTTGACGATTACTCAGACACCATTGACTATTTCTATGACACTTGACGATTATTATGACACCACTGACGATTACTCAGACACCATTGACTATTGCTATGACACTTGACTATTACTCAGACGCCGTAGACTATTACACAGACACCATTGATGATTACTCAGACACCATTGACTGTTACTCAGACACCAGTGACTATTACTCAGACACCATTGACTATTACTCAGACACCAGTGACTATTACTCAGACACCATTGACTATTACTCAGACACCATTGGCGATTCCTCAGATACCATTGGCGATTACTCAGACACCATTGACTATTACTCAGACACCATTGACGATTCCTCAGACACCGCTGACTATTACTCAGACACAGTTGCCTATGACTCAGACACCATTGACTATTACTCAGACACCATTGACGATTACTCAGACACCATTGCCGATTAATCAGACACCATTGACTATTACTCAGACACCATTGACGATTCCTCAGACACCATTGACTATTACTCAGACACCGTTGACTAGGACTCAGACACCATTGACAATTACTCAGACACCATTGGCGATTACTCAGACACCATTGACGGTTACTCAGACACCGTTGATGATTACTCAGACACCATTGACTATTACTCAGACACCATTGACGATTACTCAGACACCATTGATGTTTACTCAGACACCGTTGCTGGTTACTCAGACACCATTGACACTTACTCAGACACGATTGACTATTACTCAGACACCGTTGACGGTTACTCAGACACAATTAACTATTACTATGACACCGTTGACTATTACTATGACACCGTTGACTATTACTCAGACACCATTGGCTATTACTCAGAAACCATTGACTATTACTCAGACACCATTGACGATTCCTCGGACACCATTAACGATTACTCAGACACCTTTGATGATTACTCAGACACCATTGACTGTTACTCAAACACCATTGACTATTACTCAGACACCATTGACTATTACTCAGACACCATTGATTATTCCTCAGACACCATTGACGATTCCTCAGACACCATTGACGATTACTCAGACACCATTGACTATTACTCAGACACCATTGACCATTACTCAGACACATTTGACTATTACGCAGACACCATTGACGATTACTCAGACACCATTGACTATTACTCAGACACCATTGACTATTACTCAGACACCATTGACTATTAATCAGACACCATTGATGATTACTCAGACACCATTGACTGTTACTCAGACACCATTGACTATTACTCAGACACCGTTGACTATTACTCAGACACCATTGATTATTCCTCAGACACCATTGACGATTCCTCAGACACCAGTGACGATTACTCAGACACCATTGACTATTACTCAGACACCTTTGACTATTACTCAGACACCATTGACGAGTACTCAGACACCATTGACTATTAATCAGACACCACTGACTATTACTCAGACACCATTGACTATTAAGCAGACACCATTGACGATTACTCAGACACCATTGACTATTGATATGACACTTGACTATTACTCAGACGCCGTTGACTATTACTCAGACACCATTGACGATTACTCAGACACCATTGACTGTTACTCAGACACCATTGACTATTACTCAGACACCATTGACTATTACTCAGACACCATTGGCGATTCCTCAGACACCATTGGCGATTCCTCAGACACCATTGACGATTACTCAGACACCATTGACTATTACTCAGACACCATTGCCGATTACTCAGACACCATTAACGATTACTCAGACACCATTGACGATTAATCAGACACCATTGACGGTTACACAGACACCATTGACGGTTACTCAGACACCATTGACGATTGCTCAGACACCATTGACGATTACTCAGACACCGTTGATGATTACTCGGACACCATTGACTATTACTCAGACACCATTGACGATTACTCAGACACCATTGATGTTTACTCAGACACCGTTGATGGTTACTCAGACACCATTGACAATTACTCAGACACCATTGACTATTACTCAGACACCGTTGACGGTTACTCAGACACAATTGACTATTACTATGACACCGTTGACTATTACTATGACACCGTTGACTATTACTCAGACACCAATGACTATTACTCAGACACCATTGACTATTACTCAGACTCCGTTGACTATTACTCAGACACCATTGACGATTACTCAGACACCATTGACGATTACTCAGACACCATTGCCGATTACTCAGACACCATTGACATTTACTCAGACACCATTGACGATTACCATTGACGATTACTCAGACACCATTGATGGTTACTCAGACACCATTGAAGGTTACTCAGACACCATTGACGATTACTCAGACACCATTGACGATTCCTCGGACACCATTAACGATTACTCAGACACCTTTGATGATTACTCAGACACCATTGACTGTTACTCAGACACCATTGACGATTACTCAGACACCATTGACTATTACTCAGACACCATTGACTATTACTCAGACACCATTGACTATTAATCAGACACCATTGATGATTACTCAGACACCATTGACTGTTACTCAGACACCATTGACTATTACTCAGACACCGTTGACTATTACTCAGACACCATTGATTATTCCTCAGACACCATTGACGATTCCTCAGACACCAGTGACGATTACTCAGACACCATTGACTATTACTCAGACACCTTTGACTATTACTCAGACACCATTGAAGAGTACTCAGACACCATTGACTATTAATCAGACGCCGTTGACGATTACTCAGACACCATTGACTGTTACTCAGACACCATAGACTATTACTCAGACACCATTGACTATTACTCAGACACCATTGGCGATTCCTCAGACACCATTGGCGATTCCTCAGACACCATTGACGATTACTCAGACACCATTGACTATTACTCAGACACCATTGCCGATTACTCAGACACCATTAACGATTACTCAGACACCATTGACGATTAATCAGACACCATTGACGGTTACACAGACACCATTGACGGTTACTCAGACACCATTGACGATAGCTCAGACACCATTGACGATTACTCAGACACCGTTGATGATTACTCGGACACCATTGACTATTACTCAGACACCATTGACGATTACTCAGACACCATTGATGTTTACTCAGACACCGTTGATGGTTACTCAGACACCATTGACAATTACTCAGACACCATTGACTATTACTCAGACACCGTTGACGGTTACTCAGACACAATTGACTATTACTATGACACCGTTGACGATTACTCAGACACCATTGACTATTTCTATGACACTTGACGATTATTATGACACCACTGACGATTACTCAGACACCATTGACTATTGCTATGACACTTGACTATTACTCAGACGCCGTAGACTATTACACAGACACCATTGATGATTACTCAGACACCATTGACTGTTACTCAGACACCAGTGACTATTACTCAGACACCATTGACTATTACTCAGACACCATTGGCGATTACTCAGACACAATTGACTATTGCTATGACACAATTGACTATTGCTATGGCACTTGACTATTACTCAGACGCCGTTGACTATTACTCAGACATCATTGACGATTACTCAGACACCATTGACTGTTACTCAGACACCATTGACTATTACTCTGACACCATTGACTATTACTCAGACACCATTGGCGATTCCTCAGATACCATTGGCGATTACTCAGACACCATTGACTATTACTCAGACACCATTGACGATTCCTCAGACACCGCTGACTATTACTCAGACACAGTTGCCTATGACTCAGACACCATTGACTATTACTCAGACACCATTGACGATTACTCAGACACCATTGCCGATTAATCAGACACCATTGACTATTACTCAGACACCATTGACGATTCCTCAGACACCATTGACTATTACTCAGACACCGTTGACTAGGACTCAGACACCATTGACAATTACTCAGACACCATTGGCGATTACTCAGACACCATTGACGGTTACTCAGACACCGTTGATGATTACTCAGACACCATTGACTATTACTCAGACACCATTGACGATTACTCAGACACCATTGATGTTTACTCAGACACCGTTGCTGGTTACTCAGACACCATTGACACTTACTCAGACACGATTGACTATTACTCAGACACCGTTGACGGTTACTCAGACACAATTAACTATTACTATGACACCGTTGACTATTACTATGACACCGTTGACTATTACTCAGACACCATTGGCTATTACTCAGAAACCATTGACTATTACTCAGACACCATTGACGATTCCTCGGACACCATTAACGATTACTCAGACACCTTTGATGATTACTCAGACACCATTGACTGTTACTCAGACACCATTGACTATTACTCAGACACCATTGACTATTACTCAGACACCATTGATTATTCCTCAGACACCATTGACGATTCCTCAGACACCATTGACGATTACTCAGACACCATTGACTATTACTCAGACACCATTGACCATTACTCAGACACATTTGACTATTACTCAGACACCATTGACGATTACTCAGACACCATTGACTATTACTCAGACACCATTGACTATTACTCAGACACCATTGACTATTAATCAGACACCATTGATGATTACTCAGACACCATTGACTGTTACTCAGACACCATTGACTATTACTCAGACACCGTTGACTATTACTCAGACACCATTGATTATTCCTCAGACACCATTGACGATTCCTCAGACACCAGTGACGATTACTCAGACACCATTGACTATTACTCAGACACCTTTGACTATTACTCAGACACCATTGACGAGTACTCAGACACCATTGACTATTAATCAGACACCACTGACTATTACTCAGACACCATTGACTATTAAGCAGACACCATTGACGATTACTCAGACACCATTGACTATTGATATGACACTTGACTATTACTCAGACGCCGTTGACTATTACTCAGACACCATTGACGATTACTCAGACACCATTGACTGTTACTCAGACACCATTGACTATTACTCAGACACCATTGACTATTACTCAGACACCATTGGCGATTCCTCAGACACCATTGGCGATTCCTCAGACACCATTGACGATTACTCAGACACCATTGACTATTACTCAGACACCATTGCCGATTACTCAGACACCATTAACGATTACTCAGACACCATTGACGATTAATCAGACACCATTGACGGTTACACAGACACCATTGACGGTTACTCAGACACCATTGACGATTCCTCGGACACCATTAACGATTACTCAGACACCTTTGATGATTACTCAGACACCATTGACTGTTACTCAGACACCATTGACGATTACTCAGACACCATTGACTATTACTCAGACACCATTGACTATTACTCAGACACCATTGACTATTAATCAGACACCATTGATGATTACTCAGACACCATTGACTGTTACTCAGACACCATTGACTATTACTCAGACACCGTTGACTATTACTCAGACACCATTGATTATTCCTCAGACACCATTGACGATTCCTCAGACACCAGTGACGATTACTCAGACACCATTGACTATTACTCAGACACCTTTGACTATTACTCAGACACCATTGACGAGTACTCAGACACCATTGACTATTAATCAGACGCCGTTGACGATTACTCAGACACCATTGACTGTTACTCAGACACCATTGACTATTACTCAGACACCATTGACTATTACTCAGACACCATTGGCGATTCCTCAGACACCATTGGCGATTCCTCAGACACCATTGACGATTACTCAGACACCATTGACTATTACTCAGACACCATTGCCGATTACTCAGACACCATTAACGATTACTCAGACACCATTGACGATTAATCAGACACCATTGACGGTTACACAGACACCATTGACGGTTACTCAGACACCATTGACGATTGCTCAGACACCATTGACGATTACTCAGACACCGTTGATGATTACTCGGACACCATTGACTATTACTCAGACACCATTGACGATTACTCAGACACCATTGATGTTTACTCAGACACCGTTGATGGTTACTCAGACACCATTGACAATTACTCAGACACCATTGACTATTACTCAGACACCGTTGACGGTTACTCAGACACAATTGACTATTACTATGACACCGTTGACGATTACTCAGACACCATTGACTATTTCTATGACACTTGACGATTATTATGACACCACTGACGATTACTCAGACACCATTGACTATTGCTATGACACTTGACTATTACTCAGACGCCGTAGACTATTACACAGACACCATTGATGATTACTCAGACACCATTGACTGTTACTCAGACACCAGTGACTATTACTCAGACACCATTGACTATTACTCAGACACCATTGGCGATTACTCAGACACAATTGACTATTGCTATGACACAATTGACTATTGCTATGGCACTTGACTATTACTCAGACGCCGTTGACTATTACTCAGACATCATTGACGATTACTCAGACACCATTGACTGTTACTCAGACACCATTGACTATTACTCTGACACCATTGACTATTACTCAGACACCATTGGCGATTCCTCAGATACCATTGGCGATTACTCAGACACCATTGACTATTACTCAGACACCATTGACGATTCCTCAGACACCGCTGACTATTACTCAGACACAGTTGCCTATGACTCAGACACCATTGACTATTACTCAGACACCATTGACGATTACTCAGACACCATTGCCGATTAATCAGACACCATTGACTATTACTCAGACACCATTGACGATTCCTCAGACACCATTGACTATTACTCAGACACCGTTGACTAGGACTCAGACACCATTGACAATTACTCAGACACCATTGGCGATTACTCAGACACCATTGACGGTTACTCAGACACCGTTGATGATTACTCAGACACCATTGACTATTACTCAGACACCATTGACGATTACTCAGACACCATTGATGTTTACTCAGACACCGTTGCTGGTTACTCAGACACCATTGACACTTACTCAGACACGATTGACTATTACTCAGACACCGTTGACGGTTACTCAGACACAATTAACTATTACTATGACACCGTTGACTATTACTATGACACCGTTGACTATTACTCAGACACCATTGGCTATTACTCAGAAACCATTGACTATTACTCAGACACCATTGACGATTCCTCGGACACCATTAACGATTACTCAGACACCTTTGATGATTACTCAGACACCATTGACTGTTACTCAGACACCATTGACTATTACTCAGACACCATTGACTATTACTCAGACACCATTGATTATTCCTCAGACACCATTGACGATTCCTCAGACACCATTGACGATTACTCAGACACCATTGACTATTACTCAGACACCATTGACCATTACTCAGACACATTTGACTATTACTCAGACACCATTGACGATTACTCAGACACCATTGACTATTACTCAGACACCATTGACTATTACTCAGACACCATTGACTATTAATCAGACACCATTGATGATTACTCAGACACCATTGACTGTTACTCAGACACCATTGACTATTACTCAGACACCGTTGACTATTACTCAGACACCATTGATTATTCCTCAGACACCATTGACGATTCCTCAGACACCAGTGACGATTACTCAGACACCATTGACTATTACTCAGACACCTTTGACTATTACTCAGACACCATTGACGAGTACTCAGACACCATTGACTATTAATCAGACACCACTGACTATTACTCAGACACCATTGACTATTAAGCAGACACCATTGACGATTACTCAGACACCATTGACTATTGATATGACACTTGACTATTACTCAGACGCCGTTGACTATTACTCAGACACCATTGACGATTACTCAGACACCATTGACTGTTACTCAGACACCATTGACTATTACTCAGACACCATTGACTATTACTCAGACACCATTGGCGATTCCTCAGACACCATTGGCGATTCCTCAGACACCATTGACGATTACTCAGACACCATTGACTATTACTCAGACACCATTGCCGATTACTCAGACACCATTAACGATTACTCAGACACCATTGACGATTAATCAGACACCATTGACGGTTACACAGACACCATTGACGGTTACTCAGACACCATTGACGATTGCTCAGACACCATTGACGATTACTCAGACACCGTTGATGATTACTCGGACACCATTGACTATTACTCAGAAACCATTGACGATTACTCAGACACCATTGATGTTTACTCAGACACCGTTGATGGTTACTCAGACACCATTGACAATTACTCAGACACCATTGACTATTACTCAGACACCGTTGACGGTTACTCAGACACAATTGACTATTACTATGACACCGTTGACTATTACTATGACACCGTTGACTATTACACAGACACCAATGACTATTACTCAGACACCATTGACTATTACTCAGACTCCGTTGACTATTACTCAGACACCATTGACGATTACTCAGACACCATTGACGATTACTCAGACACCATTGCCGATTACTCAGACACCATTGACATTTACTCAGACACCATTGACGATTACCATTGACGATTACTCAGACACCATTGATGGTTACTCAGACACCATTGAAGGTTACTCAGACACCATTGACGATTACTCAGACACCATTGACGATTACTCAGACACCATTGATGGTTACTCAGACACCATTGACGATTACTCAGATACCGTTGATGGTTACTCAGACACCAGTGACGATTACCATTGACGATTACTCAGACACCATTGCCGATTGCTCAGACACCATTAATGATTACTCAGACACCATTGACGATTAATCAGACACCATTGACGGTTACTCAGACACCATTGACTATTACTCAGACACCATTGACTATTACTCAGACACCATTGACTATTAATCAGACACCATTGATGATTACTCAGACACCATTGACTGTTACTCAGACACCATTGACTATTACTCAGACACCGTTGACTATTACTCAGACACCATTGATTATTCCTCAGACACCATTGACGATTCCTCAGACACCAGTGACGATTACTCAGACACCATTGACTATTACTCAGACACCTTTGACTATTACTCAGACACCATTGACGAGTACTCAGACACCATTGACTATTAATCAGACACCACTGACTATTACTCGGACACCATTGACTATTAAGCAGACACCATTGACGATTACTCAGACACCATTGACTATTGATATGACACTTGACTATTACTCAGACGCCGTTGACTATTACTCAGACACCATTGACGATTACTCAGACACCATTGACTGTTACTCAGACACCATTGACTATTACTCAGACACCATTGACTATTACTCAGACACCAGTGGCGATTCCTCAGACACCATTGGCGATTCCTCAGACACCATTGACGATTACTCAGACACCATTGACTATTACTCAGACACCATTGCCGATTACTCAGACACCATTAACGATTACTCAGACACCATTGACGATTAATCAGAAACCATTGACGGTTACACAGACACCATTGACGGTTACTCAGACACCATTGACGATTGCTCAGACACCATTGACGATTACTCAGACACCGTTGATGATTACTCGGACACCATTGACTATTACTCAGACACCATTGACGATTACTCAGACACCATTGATGTTTACTCAGACACCGTTGATGGTTACTCAGACACCATTGACAATTACTCAGACACCATTGACTATTACTCAGACACCGTTGACGGTTACTCAGACACAATTGACTATAACTATGACACCGTTGACTATTACTATGACACCGTTGACTATTACTCAGACACCAATGACTATTACTCAGACACCATTGACTATTACTCAGACTCCGTTGACTATTACTCAGACACCATTGACGATTACTCAGACACCATTGACGATTACTCAGACACCATTGCCGATTACTCAGACACCATTGACATTTACTCAGACACCATTGACGATTACCATTGACGATTACTCAGACACCATTGATGGTTACTCAGACACCATTGAAGGTTACTCAGACACCATTGACGATTACTCAGACACCATTGACGATTACTCAGACACCATTGATGGTTACTCAGACACCATTGACGATTACTCAGATACCGTTGATGGTTACTCAGACACCAGTGACGATTACCATTGACGATTACTCAGACACCATTGCCGATTGCTCAGACACCATTAATGATTACTCAGACACCATTGACGATTAATCAGACACCATTGACGGTTACTCAGACACCATTGACGGTTACTCAGACACCATTGACGATTACTCAGACACCATTGACGATTACTCAGACACCATTGATGGTTACTCAGACACCATTGACGATTACTCAGACACCGTTGATGGTTACTCAGACACCAGTGACGATTACTCAGACACTGTTGATGATTACTCAGACACCATTGACGGTTACTCAGACACCATTAATGATTACTCAGACACCATTGACGATTAATCAGACACCATTGACGGTTACTCAGACACCATTGACTATTACACAGACACCATTGACGATTACTCAGACACCATTGATGTTTACTCAGACACCGTTGACGGTTACTCAGACACCATTGGCAATTACTCAGACACCATTGACTATTACGCAGACACCGTTGACGGTTACTCAGACACCATTGACAGTTACTCAGACACCGTTGACGGTTACTCAGACACCATTGACGATTACTCAGACACCATTGATGGTTACTCAGACAGCGTTGACGGTTAATCAGAAACCATTGCCGATTACTCAGACACCATTGACGGTTACTCAGACACCGTTGCTGATTACTCAGACACCATTGACTATTACTCAGACACCATTGACGATTACTTAGACACCATTGATGTTTACTCAGACACCGTTGATGGTTACTCAGACACCGTTGCTGGTTACTCAGACACCATTGACAATTACTCAGACACGATTGACTATTATTCAGACACCGTTGACGGTTAGTCAGACACAATTGACTATTACCATGACACCATTGACTATTACTATGACACCGTTGACTATTACTCAGATACAGTTGATGGTTACTCAGACACCATTGACGGTTACTCAAACACCATTGACTATTACTCAGACACCATTGACTATTACTCAGACACCACTGACGGTTACTTAGACACCATTGTCTATTACTCAGACACCATTGACGGTTACTTAGACACCAATGACGGTTACTTAGACACTATTGACTATTACTCAGACACAATTGACTATTGCTATGACACAATTGACTATTGCTATGACACTTGACTATTACACAGACGCCGTTGACTATTACTCAGACATCATTGGCGATTACTCAGACACCATTGACTGTTACTCAGACACCATTGACTATTACTCTGACACCATTGACTATTACTCAGACACCATTGGCGATTCCTCAGATACCATTGGCGATTACTCAGACACCATTGACTATTACTCAGACACCATTGACGATTCCTCAGACACTGCTGACTATTACTCAGACACCGTTGACTAGGACTCAGACACCATTGACAATTACTCAGACACCATTGACGATTACTCAGACACCATTGACGGTTACTCAGACACCATTGACTATTACTCAGACACCATTGACTATTACTCAGACACCATTGATTATTCCTCAGACACCATTGACGATTCCTCAGACACCAGTGACGATTACTCAGACACCATCGTCTATTACTCAGACACCTTTGACTATTACACAGACACCATTGACGATTACTCAGACACCATTGACTATTACTCAGACACCATTGACTATTAAGCAGACACCATTGACGATTACTCAGACACCATTGACTATTGATATGACACTTGACTATTACTCAGACGCCGTTGACTATTACTCAGACACCATTGACGATTACTCAGACACCATTGACTGTTACTCAGACACCATTGACTATTACTCAGACACCATTGACTATTACTCAGACACCATTGGCGATTCCTCAGACACCATTGGCGATTCCTCAGACACCATTGACGATTACTCAGACACCATTGGCTATTACTCAGACACCATTGCCGATTACTCAGACACCATTAACGATTACTCAGACACCATTGACGATTAATAAGACACCATTGGCGGTTACACAGACACCATTGACGGTTACTCAGACACAATTGACGATTGCTCAGACACCATTGACGATTACTCAGACACCGTTGATGATTACTCGGACACCATTGACTATTACTTAGACACCATTGACGATTACTCAGACACCATTGATGTTTACTCAGACACCGTTGATGGTTACTCAGACACCATTGACAATTACTCAGACACCATTGACTATTACTCAGACACCGTTGACGGTTACTCAGACACAATTGACTATTACTATGACACCGTTGACTATTACTATGGCACCGTTGACTATTACTCAGACACCAATGACTATTACTCAGACACCATTGACTATTACTCAGACTCCGTTGACTATTACACAGACACCATTGACGATTACTCAGATACCATTGACGATTACTCAGACACCATTGCCGATTACTCAGACACCATTGACATTTACTCAGACACCATTGACGATTACTCAGACACCATTGATGGTTACTCAGACACCATTGACGATTACTCAGACACCGTTGATGGTTACTCAGACACCGGTGACGATTACTCAGACACTGTTGATGATTACTCAGACACCATTGACGGTTACTCAGACACCATTAATGATTACTCAGACACCATTGACGATTAATCAGACACCATTGACGGTTACTCAGACACCATTGACTATTACACAGACACCATTGACGATTACTCAGACACCATTGATGTTTACTCAGACACCGTTGATGGTTACTCAGACACCATTGGCAATTACTCAGACACCATTGACTATTACGCAGACACCGTTGACGGTTACTCAGACACCATTGACAGTTACTCAGACACCGTTGACGGTTACTCAGACACCATTGACGATTACTCAGACACCATTGATGGTTACTCAGACAGCGTTGACGGTTACTCAGAAACCATTGCCGATTACTCAGACACCATTGACGGTTACTCAGACACCGTTGCTGATTACTCAGACACCATTGACTATTACTCAGACACCATTGACGATTACTTAGACACCATTAATGTTTACTCAGACACCGTTGATGGTTACTCAGACACCGTTGCTGGTTACTCAGACACCATTGACAATTACTCAGACACGATTGACTATTATTCAGACACCGTTGACGGTTAGTCAGACACAATTGACTATTACCATGACACCATTGACTATTACTATGACACCGTTGACTATTACTCAGATACCGTTGATGGTTACTCAGACACCATTGACGGTTACTCAAACACCATTGACTATTACTCAGACACCATTGACTATTACTCAGACACCACTGACGGTTACTTAGACACCATTGTCTATTACTCAGACACCATTGACGGTTACTTAGACACCAATGACGGTTACTTAGACACTATTGACTATTACTCAGACACAATTGACTATTGCTATGACACAATTGACTATTGCTATGACACTTGACTATTACACAGACGCCGTTGACTATTACTCAGACATCATTGGCGATTACTCAGACACCATTGACTGTTACTCAGACACCATTGACTATTACTCTGACACCATTGACTATTACTCAGACACCATTGGCGATTCCTCAGATACCATTGGCGATTACTCAGACACCATTGACTATTACTCAGACACCATTGACGATTCCTCAGACACCGCTGACTATTACTCAGACACAGTTGACTATGACTCAGACACCATTGACTATTACTCAGACACCATTGACGATTACTCAGACACCATTGCCGATTAATCAGACACCATTGACTATTACTCAGACACCATTGACGTTTCCTCAGACACCATTGACTATTACTCAGACACCGTTGACTAGGACTCAGACACCATTGACAATTACTCAGACACCATTGACGATTACTCAGACACCATTGACGGTTACTCAGACACCATTGACTATTACTCAGACACCATTGACTATTACTCAGACACCATTGATTATTCCTCAGACACCATTGACGATTCCTCAGACACCAGTGACGATTACTCAGACACCATTGACTATTACTCAGACACCTTTGACTATTACTCAGACACCATTGACGAGTACTCAGACACCATTGACTATTAATCAGACACCACTGACTATTACTCAGACACCATTGACTATTAAGCAGACACCATTGACGATTACTCAGACACCATTGACTATTGATATGACACTTGACTATTACTCAGACGCCGTTGACTATTACTCAGACACCATTGACGATTACTCAGACACCATTGACTGTTACTCAGACACCATTGACTATTACTCAGACACCATTGACTATTACTCAGACACCATTGGCGATTCCTCAGACACCATTGGCGATTCCTCAGACACCATTGACGATTACTCAGACACCATTGACTATTACTCAGACACCATTGCCGATTACTCAGACACCATTAACGATTACTCAGACACCATTGACGATTAATCAGACACCATTGGCGGTTACACAGACACCATTGACGGTTACTCAGACACAATTGACGATTGCTCAGACACCATTGACGATTACTCAGACACCGTTGATGATTACTCGGACACCATTGACTATTACTCAGACAGCATTGACGATTACTCAGACACCATTGATGTTTACTCAGACACCGTTGATGGTTACTCAGACACCATTGACAATTACTCAGACACCATTGACTATTACTCAGACACCGTTGACGGTTACTCAGACACAATTGACTATTACTATGACACCGTTGACTATTACTATGACACCGTTGACTATTACTCAGACACCAATGACTATTACTCAGACACCATTGACTATTACTCAGACTCCGTTGACTATTACACAGACACCATTGACGATTACTCAGACACCATTGACGATTACTCAGACACCATTGCCGATTACTCAGACACCATTGCCGATAACTCAGACACCATTGACATTTACTCAGACACCATTGACGATTACCATTGACGATTACTCAGACACCATTGACGATTACTCAGACACCATTGATGGTTACTCAGACACCCTTGACGATTACTCAGATACCGTTGATGGTTACTCAGACACCAGTGACGATTACCATTGACGATTACTCAGACACCATTGCCGATTGCTCAGACACCATTGCCGATTGCTCAGACACCATTGACGATTAATCAGACACCATTGACGGTTACTCAGACACCATTGACGGTTACTCAGACACCATTGACGATTACTCAGACACCATTGACGATTACTCAGACACCATTGATGGTTACTCAGACACCATTGACGATTACTCAGACACCGTTGATGGTTACTCAGACACCAGTGACGATTACTCAGACACTGTTGATGATTACTCAGACACCATTGACGGTTACTCAGACACCATTAATGATTACTCAGACACCATTGACGATTAATCAGACACCATTGACGGTTACTCAGACACCATTGATTATTCCTCAGACACCATTGACGATTCCTCAGACACCATTGACGATTACTCAGACACGATTGACTGTTACTCAGACACCATTGACTATTACTCAGACACCATTGACTATTACTCAGACACCATTGATTATTCCTCAGACACCATTGACGATTCCTCAGACACCATTGACGATTACTCAGACACCATTGACTATTACTCAGACACCATTGACCATTACTCAGACACCTTTGACTATTAGTCAGACACCATTGACGATTACTCAGACACCATTGACTATTACTCAGACACCATTGACTATTACTCAGACACCATTGACTATTAATCAGACACCATTGATGATTACTCAGACACCATTGACTGTTACTCAGACACCATTGACTGTTACTCAGACACCATTGACTATTACTCAGACACCATTGACTATTACTCAGACACCATTGATTATTCCTCAGACACCATTGACGATTCCTCAGACACCATTGACGATTACTCAGACACCATTGACTATTACTCAGACACCTTTGACTATTACTCAGACACCATTGACGAGTACTCAGACACCATTGACTATTAATCAGACACCACTGACTATTACTCAGACACCATTGACTATTAAGCAGACACCATTGACGATTACTCAGACACCATTGACTATTGATATGACACTTGACTATTACTCAGACGCCGTTGACTATTACTCAGACACCATTGACGATTACTCAGACACCATTGACTGTTACTCAGACACCATTGACTATTACTCAGACACCATTGACTATTACTCAGACACCATTGGCGATTCCTCAGACACCATTGGCGATTCCTCAGACACCATTGACGATTACTCAGACACCATTGACAATTACTCAGACACCATTGCCGATTACTCAGACACCATTAACGATTACTCAGACACCATTGACGATTAATCAGACACCATTGACGGTTACTCAGACACCATTGACGGTTACTCAGACACCATTGACGATTGCTCAGACACCATTGACGATTACTCAGACACCGTTGATGATTACTCGGACACCATTGACTATTACTCAGACACCATTGACGATTACTCAGACACCATTGATGTTTACTCAGACACCGTTGATGGTTACTCAGACACCATTGACAATTACTCAGACACCATTGACTATTACTCAGACACCGTTGACGGTTACTCAGACACAATTGACTATTACTATGACACCGTTGACTATTACTATGACACCGTTGACTATTACTCAGACACCAATGACTATTACTCAGACACCATTGACTATTACTCAGACTCCGTTGACTATTACTCAGACACCATTGACGATTACTCAGACACCATTGACGATTACTCAGACACCATTGCCGATTACTCAGACACCATTGACATTTACTCAGACACCATTGACGATTACCATTGACGATTACTCAGACACCATTGATGGTTACTCAGACACCATTGACGGTTACTCAGACACCATTGACGATTACTCAGACACCATTGACGATTACTCAGACACCATTGATGGTTACTCAGACACCATTGACGATTACTCAGATACCGTTGATGGTTACTCAGACACCAGTGACGATTACCATTGACGATTACTCAGACACCATTGCCGATTGCTCAGACACCATTAATGATTACTCAGACACCATTGACGATTAATCAGACACCATTGACGGTTACTCAGACACCATTGACGGTTACTCAGACACCATTGACGATTACTCAGACACCATTGACGATTACTCAGACACCATTGATGGTTACTCAGACACCATTGACGATTACTCAGACACCGTTGATGGTTACTCAGACACCAGTGACGATTACTCAGACACTGTTGATGATTACTCAGACACCATTGACGGTTACTCAGACACCATTGACGATCGCTCAGACACCATTGACGATTACTCAGACACCGTTGATGATTACTCGGACACCATTGACTATTACTCAGACACCATTGACGATTACTCAGACACCATTGATGTTTACTCAGACACCGTTGATGGTTACTCAGACACCATTGACAATTACTCAGACACCATTGACTATTACTCAGACACCGTTGACGGTTACTCAGACACAATTGACTATTACTATGACACCGTTGACTATTACTATGACACCGTTGACTATTACTCAGACACCAATGACTATTACTCAGACACCATTGACTATTACTCAGACTCCGTTGACTATTACTCAGACACCATTGACGATTACTCAGACACCATTGACGATTACTCAGACACCATTGCCGATTACTCAGACACCATTGACATTTACTCAGACACCATTGACGATTACCATTGACGATTACTCAGACACCATTGATGGTTACTCAGACACCATTGACGGTTACTCAGACACCATTGACGATTACTCAGACACCATTGACGATTACTCAGACACCATTGATGGTTACTCAGACACCATTGACGATTACTCAGACACCGTTGATGGTTACTCAGACACCAGTGACGATTACTCAGACACTGTTGATGATTACTCAGACACCATTGACGGTTACTCAGACACCATTGACGATCGCTCAGACACCATTGACGATTACTCAGACACCGTTGATGATTACTCGGACACCATTGACTATTACTCAGACACCATTGACGATTACTCAGACACCATTGATGTTTACTCAGACACCGTTGATGGTTACTCAGACACCATTGACAATTACTCAGACACCATTGACTATTACTCAGACACCGTTGACGGTTACTCAGACACAATTGACTATTACTATGACACCGTTGACTATTACTATGACACCGTTGACTATTACTCAGACACCAATGACTATTACTCAGACACCATTGACTATTACTCAGACTCCGTTGACTATTACTCAGACACCATTGACGATTACTCAGACACCATTGACGATTACTCAGACACCATTGCCGATTACTCAGACACCATTGACATTTACTCAGACACCATTGACGATTACCATTGACGATTACTCAGACACCATTGATGGTTACTCAGACACCATTGACGGTTACTCAGACACCATTGACGATTACTCAGACACCATTGACGATTACTCAGACACCATTGATGGTTACTCAGACACCATTGACGATTACTCAGATACCGTTGACGATTACTCAGACACCGTTGATGATTACTCGGACACCATTGACTATTACTCAGACACCATTGACGATTACTCAGACACCATTGATGTTTACTCAGACACCGTTGATGGTTACTCAGACACCATTGACAATTACTCAGACACCATTGACTATTACTCAGACACCGTTGACGGTTACTCAGACACAATTGACTATTACTATGACACCGTTGACTATTACTATGACACCGTTGACTATTACTCAGACACCAATGACTATTACTCAGACACCATTGACTATTACTCAGACTCCGTTGACTATTACTCAGACACCATTGACGATTACTCAGACACCATTGACGATTACTCAGACACCATTGCCGATTACTCAGACACCATTGACATTTACTCAGACACCATTGACGATTACCATTGACGATTACTCAGACACCATTGATGGTTACTCAGACACCATTGACGGTTACTCAGACACCATTGACGATTACTCAGACACCATTGACGATTACTCAGACACCATTGATGGTTACTCAGACACCATTGACGATTACTCAGACACCGTTGATGGTTACTCAGACACCAGTGACGATTACTCAGACACTGTTGATGATTACTCAGACACCATTGACGGTTACTCAGACACCATTGACGATCGCTCAGACACCATTGACGATTACTCAGACACCGTTGATGATTACTCAGACACCATTGACTATTACTCAGACACCATTGACGATTACTCAGACACCATTGATGTTTACTCAGACACCGTTGATGGTTACTCAGACACCATTGACAATTACTCAGACACCATTGACTATTACTCAGACACCGTTGACGGTTACTCAGACACAATTGACTATTACTATGACACCGTTGACTATTACTATGACACCGTTGACTATTACTCAGACACCAATGACTATTACTCAGACACCATTGACTATTACTCAGACTCCGTTGACTATTACTCAGACACCATTGACGATTACTCAGACACCATTGACGATTACTCAGACACCATTGCCGATTACTCAGACACCATTGACATTTACTCAGACACCATTGACGATTACCATTGACGATTACTCAGACACCATTGATGGTTACTCAGACACCATTGACGGTTACTCAGACACCATTGACGATTACTCAGACACCATTGACGATTACTCAGACACCATTGATGGTTACTCAGACACCATTGACGATTACTCAGATACCGTTGATGGTTACTCAGACACCAGTGACGATTACCATTGACGATTACTCAGACACCATTTCCGATTGCTCAGACACCATTAATGATTACTCAGACACCATTGACGATTAATCAGACGCCATTGACGGTTACTCAGACACCATTGACGGTTACTCAGACACCATTGACGATTACTCAGACACCATTGACGATTACTCAGACACCATTGATGGTTACTCAGACACCATTGACGATTACTCAGACACCGTTGATGGTTACTCAGACACCAGTGACGATTACTCAGACACTGTTGATGATTACTCAGACACCATTGACGGTTACTCAGACACCATTAATGATTACTCAGACACCATTGACGATTAATCAGACACCATTGACCGTTACTCAGACACCATTGACTATTACTCAGACACCATTGACGATTACTCAGACACCATTGATGTTTACTCAGACACCGTTCAGACACCATTGACTATTACTCAGACACCATTGACTATTACTCAGACACCATTGACTATTACGCAGACACCATTGACGGTTACTCAGACACCATTGACAGTTACTCAGACACCATTGACGGTTACTCAGACACCATTGCCGATTACTCAGACACCATTGACATTTACTCAGACACCATTGACGATTACCATTGACGATTACTCAGACACCATTGACTGGTTACTCAGACACCATTGACGGTTACTCAGACACCATTGACGATTACTCAGACACCATTGACGATTACTCAGACACCATTGATGGTTACTCAGACACCATTGACGATTACTCAGACACCGTTGATGGTTACTCAGACACCAGTGACGATTACTCAGACACTGTTGATGATTACTCAGACACCATTGACGGTTACTCAGACACCATTGACGATCGCTCAGACACCATTGACGATTACTCAGACACCGTTGATGATTACTCAGACACCATTGACTATTACTCAGACACCATTGACGATTACTCAGACACCATTGACGATTACTCAGACACCATTGACGATTACTCAGACACCATTGATGGTTACTCAGACACCATTGACGATTACTCAGACACCGTTGATGGTTACTCAGACACCAGTGACGATTACTCAGACACTGTTGATGATTACTCAGACACCATTGACGGTTACTCAGACACCATTAATGATTACTCAGACACCATTGACGATTAATCAGACACCATTGACCGTTACTCAGACACCATTGACGATTACTCAGACACCATTGACGATTACTCAGACACCATTGACGATTACTCAGACACCATTGACGATTACTCAGACACCATTGACCAATTACTCAGACACCATTGACTATTACTCAGACACCATTGACGATTACTCAGACACCATTGACAGTTACTCAGACACCGTTGACGGTTACTCAGACACCATTGCCGATTACTCAGACACCATTGACATTTACTCAGACACCATTGACGATTACCATTGACGATTACTCAGACACCATTGACGGTTACTCAGACACCATTGACGGTTACTCAGACACCATTGACGATTACTCAGACACCATTGACGATTACTCAGACACCATTGATGGTTACTCAGACACCATTGACGATTACTCAGACACCGTTGATGGTTACTCAGACACCAGTGACGATTACTCAGACACAGTTGATGATTACTCAGACACCATTGACGGTTACTCAGACACCATTGACGATCGCTCAGACACCATTGACGATTACTCAGACACCGTTGATGATTACTCAGACACCATTGACTATTACTCAGACACCATTGACGATTACTCAGACACCATTGATGTTTACTCAGACACCGTTGATGGTTACTCAGACACCATTGACAATTACTCAGACACCATTGACTATTACTCAGACACCGTTGACGGTTACTCAGACACAATTGACTATTACTATGACACCGTTGACTATTACTATGACACCGTTGACTATTACTCAGACACCAATGACTATTACTCAGACACCATTGACTATTACTCAGACTCCGTTGACTATTACTCAGACACCATTGACGATTACTCAGACACCATTGACGATTACTCAGACACCATTGCCGATTACTCAGACACCATTGACATTTACTCAGACACCATTGACGATTACCATTGACGATTACTCAGACACCATTGATGGTTACTCAGACACCATTGACGGTTACTCAGACACCATTGACGATTACTCAGACACCATTGACGATTACTCAGACACCATTGATGGTTACTCAGACACCATTGACGATTACTCAGATACCGTTGATGGTTACTCAGACACCAGTGACGATTACCATTGACGATTACTCAGACACCATTTCCGATTGCTCAGACACCATTAATGATTACTCAGACACCATTGACGATTAATCAGACGCCATTGACGGTTACTCAGACACCATTGACGGTTACTCAGACACCATTGACGATTACTCAGACACCATTGACGATTACTCAGACACCATTGATGGTTACTCAGACACCATTGACGATTACTCAGACACCGTTGATGGTTACTCAGACACCAGTGACGATTACTCAGACACTGTTGATGATTACTCAGACACCATTGACGGTTACTCAGACACCATTGACGATTCGCTCAGACACCATTGACGATTACTCAGACACCGTTGATGATTACTCAGACACCATTGACTATTACTCAGACACCATTGACGATTACTCAGACACCATTGATGTTTACTCAGACACCGTTGATGGTTACTCAGACACCATTGACAATTACTCAGACACCATTGACTATTACTCAGACACCGTTGACGGTTACTCAGACACAATTGACTATTACTATGACACCGTTGACTATTACTATGACACCGTTGACTATTACTCAGACACCAATGACTATTACTCAGACACCATTGACTATTACTCAGACACCATTGACTATTACTCAGACACCATTGACGATTACTCAGACACCGTTGACGATTACTCAGACACCATTGCCGATTACTCAGACACCATTGACATTTACTCAGACACCATTGACGATTACCATTGACGATTACTCAGACACCATTGATGGTTACTCAGACACCATTGACGGTTACTCAGACACCATTGACGATTACTCAGACACCATTGACGATTACTCAGACACCATTGATGGTTACTCAGACACCATTGACGATTACTCAGACACCATTGATGGTTACTCAGACACCATTGACGATTACTCAGACACTGTTGATGATTACTCAGACACCATTGACGGTTACTCAGACACCATTGACGATTACCATTGACGATTACTCAGACACCATTGATGGTTACTCAGACACCATTGACGGTTACTCAGACACCATTGACGATTACTCAGACACCATTGACGATTACTCAGACACCATTGATGGTTACTCAGACACCATTGACGATTACTCAGACACCATTGACTGGTTACTCAGACACCGTTGACGGTTACTCAGACACAATTGACTATTACTATGACACCGTTGACTATTACTATGACACCGTTGACTATTACTCAGACACCAATGACTATTACTCAGACACCATTGATGGTTACTCAGACACCATTGACGGTTACTCAGACACCATTGACGATTACTCAGACACCATTGACGATTACTCAGACACCATTGATGGTTACTCAGACACCATTGACGATTACTCAGATACCGTTGATGGTTACTCAGACACCAGTGACGATTACCATTGACGATTACTCAGACACCATTTCCGATTGCTCAGACACCATTAATGATTACTCAGACACCATTGACGATTAATCAGACGCCATTGACGGTTACTCAGACACCATTGACGGTTACTCAGACACCATTGACGATTACTCAGACACCATTGACGATTACTCAGACACCATTGATGGTTACTCAGACACCATTGACGATTACTCAGACACCGTTGATGGTTACTCAGACACCAGTGACGATTACTCAGACACTGTTGATGATTACTCAGACACCATTGACGGTTACTCAGACACCATTGACGATCGCTCAGACACCATTGACGATTACTCAGACACCGTTGATGATTACTCGGACACCATTGACTATTACTCAGACACCATTGACGATTACTCAGACACCATTGATGTTTACTCAGACACCGTTGATGGTTACTCAGACACCATTGACAATTACTCAGACACCATTGACTATTACTCAGACACCGTTGACGGTTACTCAGACACAATTGACTATTACTATGACACCGTTGACTATTACTATGACACCGTTGACTATTACTCAGACACCAATGACTATTACTCAGACACCATTGACTATTACTCAGACTCCGTTGACTATTACTCAGACACCATTGACGATTACTCAGACACCATTGACGATTACTCAGACACCATTGCCGATTACTCAGACACCATTGACATTTACTCAGACACCATTGACGATTACCATTGACGATTACTCAGACACCATTGATGGTTACTCAGACACCATTGACGGTTACTCAGACACCATTGACGATTACTCAGACACCATTGACGATTACTCAGACACCATTGATGGTTACTCAGACACCATTGACGATTACTCAGACACCGTTGATGGTTACTCAGACACCAGTGACGATTACTCAGACACTGTTGATGATTACTCAGACACCATTGACGGTTACTCAGACACCATTGACGATCGCTCAGACACCATTGACGATTACTCAGACACCGTTGATGATTACTCGGACACCATTGACTATTACTCAGACACCATTGACGATTACTCAGACACCATTGATGTTTACTCAGACACCGTTGATGGTTACTCAGACACCATTGACAATTACTCAGACACCATTGACTATTACTCAGACACCGTTGACGGTTACTCAGACACAATTGACTATTACTATGACACCGTTGACTATCACTATGACACCGTTGACTATTACTCAGACACCAATGACTATTACTCAGACACCATTGACTATTACTCAGACTCCGTTGACTATTACTCAGACACCATTGACGATTACTCAGACACCATTGACGATTACTCAGACACCATTGCCGATTACTCAGACACCATTGACATTTACTCAGACACCATTGACGATTACCATTGACGATTACTCAGACACCATTGATGGTTACTCAGACACCATTGACGGTTACTCAGACACCATTGACGATTACTCAGACACCATTGACGATTACTCAGACACCATTGATGGTTACTCAGACACCATTGACGATTACTCAGATACCGTTGATGGTTACTCAGACACCAGTGACGATTACCATTGACGATTACTCAGACACCATTTCCGATTGCTCAGACACCATTAATGATTACTCAGACACCATTGACGATTAATCAGACGCCATTGACGGTTACTCAGACACCATTGACGGTTACTCAGACACCATTGACGATTACTCAGACACCATTGACGATTACTCAGACACCATTGATGGTTACTCAGACACCATTGACGATTACTCAGACACCGTTGATGGTTACTCAGACACCAGTGACGATTACTCAGACACTGTTGATGATTACTCAGACACCATTGACGGTTACTCAGACACCATTAATGATTACTCAGACACCATTGACGATTAATCAGACACCATTGACCGTTACTCAGACACCATTGACTATTACACAGACACCATTGACGATTACTCAGACACCATTGATGTTTACTCAGACACCGTTGATGGTTACTCAGACACCATTGCCAATTACTCAGACACCATTGACTATTACGCAGACACCGTTGACGGTTACTCAGACACCATTGACAGTTACTCAGACACCGTTGACGGTTACTCAGACACCATTGCCGATTACTCAGACACCATTGACATTTACTCAGACACCATTGACGATTACCATTAACGATTACTCAGACACCATTGATGGTTACTCAGACACCATTGACGGTTACTCAGACACCATTGACGATTACTCAGACACCATTGACGATTACTCAGACACCATTGATGGTTACTCAGACACCATTGACGATTACTCAGACACCGTTGATGGTTACTCAGACACCAGTGACGATTACTCAGACACTGTTGATGATTACTCAGACACCATTGACGGTTACTCAGACACCATTGACGATCGCTCAGACACCATTGACGATTACTCAGACACCGTTGATGATTACTCGGACACCATTGACTATTACTCAGACACCATTGACGATTACTCAGACACCATTGATGTTTACTCAGACACCGTTGATGGTTACTCAGACACCATTGACAATTACTCAGACACCATTGACTATTACTCAGACACCGTTGACGGTTACTCAGACACAATTGACTATTACTATGACACCGTTGACTATTACTATGACACCGTTGACTATTACTCAGACACCAATGACTATTACTCAGACACCATTGACTATTACTCAGACTCCGTTGACTATTACTCAGACACCATTGACGATTACTCAGACACCATTGACGATTACTCAGACACCATTGCCGATTACTCAGACACCATTGACATTTACTCAGACACCATTGACGATTACCATTGACGATTACTCAGACACCATTGATGGTTACTCAGACACCATTGACGGTTACTCAGACACCATTGACGATTACTCAGACACCATTGACGATTACTCAGACACCATTGATGGTTACTCAGACACCATTGACGATTACTCAGATACCGTTGATGGTTACTCAGACACCAGTGACGATTACCATTGACGATTACTCAGACACCATTTCCGATTGCTCAGACACCATTAATGATTACTCAGACACCATTGACGATTAATCAGACGCCATTGACGGTTACTCAGACACCATTGACGGTTACTCAGACACCATTGACGATTACTCAGACACCATTGACGATTACTCAGACACCATTGATGGTTACTCAGACACCATTGACGATTACTCAGACACCGTTGATGGTTACTCAGACACCAGTGACGATTACTCAGACACTGTTGATGATTACTCAGACACCATTGACGGTTACTCAGACACCATTGACGATCGCTCAGACACCATTGACGATTACTCAGACACCGTTGATGATTACTCGGACACCATTGACTATTACTCAGACACCATTGACGATTACTCAGACACCATTGATGTTTACTCAGACACCGTTGATGGTTACTCAGACACCATTGACAATTACTCAGACACCATTGACTATTACTCAGACACCGTTGACGGTTACTCAGACACAATTGACTATTACTATGACACCGTTGACTATTACTATGACACCGTTGACTATTACTCAGACACCAATGACTATTACTCAGACACCATTGACTATTACTCAGACTCCGTTGACTATTACTCAGACACCATTGACGATTACTCAGACACCATTGACGATTACTCAGACACCATTGCCGATTACTCAGACACCATTGACATTTACTCAGACACCATTGACGATTACCATTGACGATTACTCAGACACCATTGATGGTTACTCAGACACCATTGACGGTTACTCAGACACCATTGACGATTACTCAGACACCATTGACGATTACTCAGACACCATTGATGGTTACTCAGACACCATTGACGATTACTCAGACACCGTTGATGGTTACTCAGACACCAGTGACGATTACTCAGACACTGTTGATGATTACTCAGACACCATTGACGGTTACTCAGACACCATTGACGATCGCTCAGACACCATTGACGATTACTCAGACACCGTTGATGATTACTCGGACACCATTGACTATTACTCAGACACCATTGACGATTACTCAGACACCATTGATGTTTACTCAGACACCGTTGATGGTTACTCAGACACCATTGACAATTACTCAGACACCATTGACTATTACTCAGACACCGTTGACGGTTACTCAGACACAATTGACTATTACTATGACACCGTTGACTATTACTATGACACCGTTGACTATTACTCAGACACCAATGACTATTACTCAGACACCATTGACTATTACTCAGACTCCGTTGACTATTACTCAGACACCATTGACGATTACTCAGACACCATTGACGATTACTCAGACACCATTGCCGATTACTCAGACACCATTGACATTTACTCAGACACCATTGACGATTACCATTGACGATTACTCAGACACCATTGATGGTTACTCAGACACCATTGACGGTTACTCAGACACCATTGACGATTACTCAGACACCATTGACGATTACTCAGACACCATTGATGGTTACTCAGACACCATTGACGATTACTCAGATACCGTTGATGGTTACTCAGACACCAGTGACGATTACCATTGACGATTACTCAGACACCGTTTCCGATTGCTCAGACACCATTAATGATTACTCAGACACCATTGACGATTAATCAGACGCCATTGACGGTTACTCAGACACCATTGACGGTTACTCAGACACCATTGACGATTACTCAGACACCATTGACGATTACTCAGACACCATTGATGGTTACTCAGACACCATTGACGATTACTCAGACACCGTTGATGGTTACTCAGACACCAGTGACGATTACTCAGACACTGTTGATGATTACTCAGACACCATTGACGGTTACTCAGACACCATTAATGATTACTCAGACACCATTGACGATTAATCAGACACCATTGACGGTTACTCAGACACCATTGACTATTACACAGACACCATTGACGATTACTCAGACACCATTGATGTTTACTCAGACACCGTTGATGGTTACTCAGACACCATTGCCAATTACTCAGACACCATTGACTATTACGCAGACACCGTTGACGGTTACTCAGACACCATTGACAGTTACTCAGACACCGTTGACGGTTACTCAGACACCATTGACGATTACTCAGACACCATTGACGGTTACTCAGACAGCGTTGACGGTTACTCAGAAACCATTGCCGATTACTCAGATACCATTGACGGTTACTCAGACACCGTTGCTGATTACTCAGACACCATTGACTATTATTCAGACACCGTTGACGGTTACTCAGACACAATTGACTATTACTATGACACCATTGACTATTACTCTGACACCGTTGACTATTACTCAGATACCGTTGATGGTTACTCAGACACCATTGACTATTACTCAGACACCATTGATTATCACTCAAACACCATTGACGGTTACTCAAACACCATTGACTATTACTCAGACACCATTGACTATTACTCAGACACCACTGACGGTTACTTAGACACCATTGTCTATTACTCAGACACCATTGACGGTTACTTAGACACCAATGACGGTTACTTAGACACTATTGACCATTACTCAGACACCATTGACGGCTACTTAGACACCATTGACTATTACTCAGAAACCATTGACTATTACTCAGGCACCATTGACTATTACTCAGACACCATTGACAGTTACTCAGACACCATTGACGGTTACTCAGACACCGTTGATGATTACTCAGACACCATTGACTATTACTCAGACACCATTGACGATTACTTAGACACCATTGCTGTTTACTCAGACACCGTTGATGGTTACTCAGACACCATTGACAATTACTCAGACACCATTGACTATTACTCAGACACCGTTGGCGGTTACTCAGACACAATTGACTATTACTATGACATCGTTGACTATTACTATGACACCGTTGACTATTACTCAGATACCGTTGATGGTTACTCAGACTCCGTTGACTATTACTCAGACACCATTGACTATTACTCGGACACCATTGATTATCACTCAGACACCATTGACGGTTACTCAGACACCATTGACTATTACTCAGACACCATTGACTATTACTCAGACACCACTGACGGTTACTTAGACACCATTGTCTATTACTCAGACACCATTGACGGTTACTTAGACACCATTGACGGTTACTTAGACACTATTGACTATTACTCAGACACCATTGACGGCTACTTAGACACCATTGACTATTACTCAGAAACCATTGACTATTACTAAGACACCATTGACTATTACTCAGACACCATTGACAGTTACTCAGACACCGTTGACGGTTACTCAGACACCATTGACGGTTACTCAGACACCATTGACTATTATTCAGACACCATTGACTATTACTCAGACACCATTGACTATTACTATGACAGCATTGACTATTACTATGACAGCATTTACAAACGTGATGACAAAATTGACGACTACAATGACAAAAATATACCGTTGACAATATCGACGATTAAGGCGACAAGAAGAATGATTACCGTGAAAACATTAAAGATTACTATGGGAACATTGACGATTGCTATGACAACAACAACGATTCCAATGACAACAGTAACGATTACTATGACACAACTGTTACTGCTGTTGCTGTTACTACTACTACTACTACTACTACTACTACTACTACTACTACTACTACTACTACTACTACTACTACTACTACTACTACTACTACTACTACTACTACTACTACTACTACTACTACTACTGTTACTACTACTACTACTACTGCTGCTGCTACTACTGCTACTACTACTACTACTACTACTACTACTACTACTACTACTGCTGCTTCTGCTGCTGCTGCTACTACTACTACTACTACTACTACTACAACTACTACTACTACTACTACTACTACTACTACTACTACTACTACTACTACTACTACCGAGAACCGAGACAGTCATTCCAGTGGCATATTCTCGGGAACGACCTTGTTTGTGCCTGCAAATGTACATTAAATAAGTAAACGCATATTTGGATTTTATTGAACAAATTTAACCAGTAAATGGTTAACATTAATGGCACATGGCTTTCCTCAAACAAAATGACAAATCTCGGGCAGTAAGATAAGCTTAAATATTTTTAGTTTTGAATTTTTTCAATTATTGAAGATTCTGAGTCAGTGCGTTGATAATATTAAACCCGTCGACACCGCCAGGCAGTCTGTCAATCTTTCAGTGGAGAGACAGATATACTAAAGTCTACCATCATTTCCGGATTCACTCTCCTGCTTTTCCACTCATTCACTGGTCCGCCCGCCTACGCACCCGTCAGCTCCGATCCATCCACCCATGCATTCACTAGTTTGGCTGCCGCATGATCCACTTGTCCGTCCGTCCATTTGCCCATTCCTCCCTCTATTCCGCCTTCCATCTGCCCGTCTGTTCATTCCGAACTCCGGCCCCTGCACCTTCTCCAGCCGATCCTGCTCTATCCTTCTCTCCTACCCATCCCTCATCCGGCCTCTCATCCTTCCATGTGTGTGGGGGGGGGGGATTTGGATGGTGGGCGAGTATGTGTGTGGATGTATGAATTGATGGATGGATGGGTGTATGAATGGATGGATGGATAGATATATGGATGGGTGTATGAATGGATGGATGGATATATGGATGGGTGTATGAATGGATGGATGGATATATGGATGGGTGTATGAATGGATGGATGGGTGGATATATGGATGAGTGTATGAATGGATCGATAGATGGATGGGTGTATGAATGGATGGATGGATGGATGGGTGTATGAATGGATGGATGGGTGTAT